>ML785590.1:108036-170817 GCA_009831015.1 Picea engelmannii
AGGTTCCAAGTAGTTCCACTTGGAGGAATTTCATAAAACACACTGAAGAACATTGTGTATCAGTTTCAGATATTTATACATTACAGGTTCAAAGTTATGATTACTTCAAGTTAGGGTTGTTGACTAATCCAAAACTAGGCATGCGAGACTAAAAAAAAGTTTGATGAAAATGCTAATCTCTTGCTTTTAAAGTTAAGGAAGGTTTGCAGGAATGTGATCATATACACCAGGTCTATTACAGAGTTACAAATCATATTTGGATGATAAAATTGATGAGGGATTTTCGTTGTGGCACATGTTGAGTACATGTTGAGAAGGGTAGTTGATGAGTTGACACATACATGAAGTGTATAGTTGATGATGATGGTACATATTGATGATTAATAGTTGATTAGTAGTTGAAACATGATTGGAACATACTTGGTACATGGTTGTATGCACTTGTTTATGGTACAGGTTGATTACAGGTTGGTGCATGGTTGATGCACTTGTTTATGGTACAGGTTGATTATAGGTTGGTGCATGGTTGATGCACTTGTTTATGGTATAGGTTGATTACAGGTTGATGCATGGTTCAGATTTATTGGTACAGGTTTATAGCGGTATATCTCACAGTGATAGTGTGACAGTGGTTCCATCATTCTACTTCTACTTCAGGGTGGCAGGATGGGGCAAGGACAGGTGGTTGTAGCCACCTTCTGGTTGTAGCCGGAGAACATTGGGGGTTGTAGCCAGAGATTTGGGGAGTTGGAACTTCCTTCAGGTTGTATCCTGAGAAACTAGGAGGTTGGAGCCTCCTTCCAGTTGCAGCTGGAAAACAAAGGAAGTTGGTGCTTCCAATGAATGTAATTCTTCAAGACATATAAGAAAAAACATTCTGTGGTTTTCTCATGATTTGGGTTTCCATGTAAAACACTGGTGTACTGTGTATGTGTGTGATTGTTTATTTATTGCTACTCATTATTGGATAATAATTCTACATTGATATAACATTTGAAGAAAAATGATTATAATTATGTTATTACTTATTCACCCCCCCTCTCAGAAATCCAACAATAATCACCACAATAATACTGAAATGATATAAGAATAACAACATAAATAGCACTTTGATTCTGAGAGAAATGTTCACGGGCCTCTTCAAGGGGGAAACCCCTAGTCGAGCAGATATCTATTACAATAATCTCCAAGCTAGGGTTCTCATACCCTCGACTACTATTTATACTAAATATGTCTATCAAAAGAAGCATCTAGGCGAAGATATTTCTAGAAGTGGAAGCTTCTATTAGGTCTTCTTACATTCGACTTATTCTATTTTATTGCAAGGACTAATTAATATTGACCTTTATTACATCTGAATATATTGTTCTACCTATGTGCAGGTTATGACCCTAAGATGTTCTCCCCCTTAAAAATAGCCTTGTCCTCAAGGCTTGAGATGTAGAAATTGTTGCAGAATGGTAGTTGGTTCCCAAGTGGCATCTGTTGGAGTTGTATCTTTCCATTAGATTAACACTTCCTTGATGGTTCTCTGACACAGGCGATGCTCATGCTAGTCCAAAACTGCTTGTGGTTGTAGCCAAATGGATCCTTCTTCGGCTAACTCGGGAAGGTTGGTTTAAATTTGGCACTTAGTTTCGATCACCTTCTTTAAGCAGGAAACATGAGAAACAAGATGTAGCTTTGAATGACTGGAAAAAGCTAATTGATAGGTCACCTATCCCACATGCTTGGGATTTGTATAAGGACCATAAAATTTGGGCGCTAGCTTCTGACAATGCTCGACCTTGAGGGAATTCTTCTTGTAAGGTTCTAGGAGAAGAATCACATTATCCCCTTCTTCAAATTGATGTTCAGAGTGACCTTGATCTGCTTGTTTCTTCATGTGATTCTGTGCCATGACCAAATTTTCTTTGAGGGTACGAAGAATAGCCTCTCGAACTATAAGTGTTTGGTCAACCGCCTCGACCTTCGAGAGACAAGGTAAGTATGAGAGAACTGAAGGTGGATTATGTCCATATATCGCTTCAAAAGGAGTCATGAGTGTAGCTGTATGGTATGAAGTGTTGTACCACCATTCAACTAGGGGTGACCACTGATCCCACTAATTTTTATTTTCCGAGGAAAAACACCTCAAATATGTTTCCGAACACTTGTTGACAACTTTTGTTTGACCATCAGTCTAGGGATGATAAGTTGTACTGAGATGCAATTGGGTGCCTTGTAGCTTGAATAGTTCTTGCCAAAAATTTCTTATGAAAGTTGGGTTACGATCCGAAAAAATAGAGTGTGGCATGCCATGAAGCTTGAAGACCTTATCCATGAAAATTTGAGCCACCGAGGATGTTGTAAACGGGTGTTGAAGAGTGAAGAAATGAGCATACTTGGAAAGGAGATCAACAACCACCATGATGACTGATTTATTTCTCGATTTGGGTAAGCCTATAATAAAATCCATAGAGATGTACTTATAAATAATAGGTGGAATCAAGAGTGGTTGTAGTGTGCCCATATATTTGATTGTTTCTCCCTTGTTATGTTGACACACATAACATTCGGTGACAAAATTATGAATTTCCTGTTTCATACAATCCCAGAAAAAAGAATGTTTGACCCTTTCATAGCTCTTGGTGAACCCAGAGTGCCTCGTTGTCGGTGTAGCATGAAGCTCAGAAAGTACCATGGATTTAAGCTTTGATTGTTTAATTAAATACAAATGGCCTTTGTATCAAAGCTCATCATGGAGCCAAGAGTACCCTGGGGGAGATGGAGCACTGGAATACAATTGTTGGATCAACTGCGAACTTTTGGGATCTTGTAGTCATTCCTGACAAACGACTTGGAGCCAATCTGGTACAATGAAGGAAAGAGAAAAAAGGGACCCTTCATCTTCATATTTACGGGAAAGTGCATCCACAACCACATTTTCTTTGCCTTTCTTGTAAATGATCTCATAATCATAGTCAAATAGCTTAATTACCCATTTTTGTTTCTCCGGGGAGGAAAAGCGTTGTTCCATAAAATACTTGAGGCTTTGATGGTCTATCTTAATTTGGAAGTGTTGCCCCAATAGCTAAGGGCCCCACAAATCAATGGCATGCAGAATAGCCAACATTTCCTTTTCATAGATAGATTTGCCCAGATTTCTTTCAGATAGTTTCTTGCCAGTAAAGGCCAAAGGCCAACCCTCTTGCATAAGGACAACACCAATTCCTTTCCCTGAAGCATCACATTCCAAGACAAATGTCTTTGTGAAATCAAGAAGGGCCAGGACTGGAGTGGTGCACATGGCCATCTTCAAGGTTTGAAAATCTTGAGTAGCATTTGGAGTCCAAGTGAAAGAGTTCCTTTTTAGGAGAGTAGTGAGAGGTGTTGCAATCTTTTCATAATTCTTAACAAACTTGCGATAATAACCTGTTAAGCCCAGAAATACACACAATCTTTTGAGAGTCTTTGGGTGAGACCAATATTGCATAGATTCAATCTTTTTAGGATCCACCTTGATGTCGTCCTTGTCAACAAGATGACCCAAGTACTCTACTTCTGAGGTGCCAAAAGCACATTTAGACTGTTTCAGGAAAAATTGGTGCTGAGAGAGTAGATGGATAACTCAATCCACATGAGGAAGATGTTATGGCCAGGTCTTGCTATAGATGAGGATATCATCAAAGAAAACTAAGAGAAAATGACGGAGAAAAGGACGAAAGACATGATTCATGAGGCTTTGGAAGGTGGAGGGGGCATTACACAAGCCAAAGGGCATGACCAAAAACTCATAGTGGCCCTCATGAGTTCTAAAGGAAGTCTTAGGAATGTCTTCCTCTTTCATATGTATATGATGGTAGCCTGAATGAAGATCAAGTTTAGTAAAGAATTGAGCTCCACTCAGTTCATCTAGGAGGTCATCATTGACATGAATGGGAAATTTGTCTTTAATGGTAAGTTTGTTGAGGGCATGGAAGTATAGACACATTTTCCAAGAACCTTCTTTCTTCAGGACCATGACCACATGAGAAGAGTAGGGGCTCGTACTAGGGCAGATAATGCCTTCATTAAGGAGTTCCTGTACCATTTTCTCAATTTCATTTTTTTGGAAAAAGGGGTGACGATACATACGAATATTGGGAGGAATGCTTCCGGGTACAAGGGGAATGGAATGATCATGAACACCACGTGAAGGAGGGAGTCCCTAGGGAGTGGAAAAGACCAATTAATGTTTAGAAAGGATGGCTTGGAGGTCTTGCGACACCGAGGGTGTTTTTGTTGCTTGTATGGCATGGAATTGAAAAATAACACCAGAATGATCCTTTTTGAGCAGCTTTTCCATGTGATGGGAACAAATGATCTCAGGTGAATTGACGATGATGCCTTGGAACTTATATTGGTGGCCCTCCTCATCAAACTGCATGGTTAATTCCTTAAAATCCATGAGAATGGGACCCAAAGTCCTTAGCCAGTCTACACCCAACACAATGTCAGAACCGCCCATGTCGATAGAAAACATATGAGATTTTAGGAGGTAGTCACCAATTTGGAGACACACATTTTCACAACCCCCTCCACATTTCATGGAGCCACCATTGGCAATTTGAAAATTATTGATGGCATGGATGTAGCAATGTGTTTCTTGGGCAATGCGGCGATGAATAAAATTATGGGTGCTTCCACTATCAACCAAAATGATGACTTTCCGATGCTTGATGTAACTGATTACTTGACGGTTTGGGGAGTGGAGAAGCCAGTGAGAGCATTGAGGAAATGATCGATTATACTTTGGGAGGGTCTGAGGGAGGGGTTATGTCAGGGGTTTCAGGTGACTCAGACACCAGGGGAGTTTCAATATCCTCTTCCAAAATATCCTCAAATATGACCTTAAACAGATTTTGTTCCTTACACTTGTGGCCCCAGAAATATTTTTCATCACAATTATAACAAAGGCCTTTGAGTTGGCATTCATCCATTTCATTCCTGGTCAATTTTTGGATCTTTAGTGGAGTGGAGGGAGTAGTGGGATTTATTGGTTTAGGGCGAGAGATAAAGGAGGGTTTCCGGTTTTGATAAGATGCAAACTGTTTTTCTTCTTTATCTCTTTTAGTAGCCACCACCCAACTATGAGGCTGAGCCATGAGGACATGGGCCTGAATATCATCCTCGAGGCCATTGATAAAACATTCTTGGAAAAAGGCATTAGACATGCCCTTTGTCCGAAAAGCTAGGCGCTCAAAGGCAACTATAAAGTCTTCCATTGTTCCTGATTATTTCAACTTTGTCAAACAGCCCAAATGGTTGGTGTCAGTGTCAAAGCATTCATAATGCTCTGCCACAAAGTGTGTCTAAACAATATACCCTTAACGAGAAGTTTTTCTCCATTGCCACCATTGCCAACGTTCTTGATCAAGATGGAGAACACCATACCGGAGTTTGGCCAAGTCATCTATAATGCCGTATAGGGAGAAATAATGTTCCATTTGGGTTACCCAACCAATGGGGTCTGAGCCATCAAATTTGGTCACATCCACCCATGGAAGGTGTAGGTCACGTTGAAAGTGATGGTTCTGAAAGTTATGGGAATGACATGAATGTTCACCTTCAGTATGTGGAGGTGAGGAAGAGGAAGGGTTATCTGTAGGGATATGCAGTTTGGTGCAGAGTGTTGAAAAGACAGATTCAAGATGGGTGGTGAGGTCTTATTTGATTTCCTCCATTGAGGAATGCATGGTTGTATTTATGGCGACAACATTGGCACTGAGTTGTTTCACTTCTTGTTGGGTCTCGATGAGACTAGATTGAAAGCTTCCAAGTCTTGGCTACGGGTATAGGCCATGAGGATGGGGGAACTGAAAAGGGGCGGGCGGGGTCGAAAATCTTTCCAAAAAATGATATGTATGAATGTGATAAGGGTGAAGATATGAATACAATTGAATAGGTCTCAAATAATGGTGAAAAACTTTCCAAACTTCGGAGTTATACTTCGGTCTGAAGAATAATGTAGAGAGGAAATGTTGAAATGCTTAACCAGAAAGAAATGTGTATTTACTTGGCAATCCAAACATAGTTGCACAACAATAGATCTTATCTATTTTAATTTGTTTATGTTTCTATCCCCAACGGTTATGTATTCAAGGATTCTATAGATAAGGGTTTTCTCTATGCTATAGCTCTCTGATATACGTGCGAGGTCCAATAGTAGTACTCGGCCCAATATCTCAGGGCACTAACTAAGGAGGATAGACCGTACCCTTAGCCATACTACCCAAATACCCAAGTACTAAAGAGTATCTTCCCGAGTGTTGTTCTTGGTGGCACTATAGAAGTCAGGCGTTCGATCGGTTTATCTAAATAGGGCTTTAGGAAATCTAGGTCGATCCGTACACAGGTGTTGTTTGATGCTCTACCACTCGAAGGGTACCAACAGGGGTTACACGGGTGGCCAACAGATGTGTGCTTAAGAACAACTTGTATTTCTTGCATGTATGAATCCCTCCACCATGGGTTTATGGGCGTAATGACAGATCTTTATGGCTTAAAGACGCTGGAATACGTATCTACCCTGAAAACAATTTACCCACAATTTCTGCCAAGGAAAGTCCTCTAATACCACTTGTAGTATACAAGATATAAAAAGTATGCAGAAATAAAATGCTAGAAATGGTAGAATAACAACAATATAACCAGAATAATCACCACAATAATACTGAAATGATATAAGAATAACAACATAAATAGCACTTTGATTCTGAGAGTAATGTTCATGGGCCTCTTCGAGGGGGAAACCTCTAGTCGAGCAAAGCTCTATTACAATAATCTCCAAGCTATGGTTCTCATACCCTCGACTCCTATTTATACTAAATATGTCTATCAAAAGAAGCATCTAGAGGAAGATCCTTCTAGAAGCGGAAGCTTCTAATAGGTCTTCTTACATTCGACTTATTCTATTTTATTGCAAGGCCTTATTAATATTGACCTTTATTAAATCTGAATATATTGTTCTACCTATGTGCGGGTTAGGACTCTAACATTATCCTAGAGTAGTTGTACATGTTTATCAACATGTTCCAAATGTGCCTCCCAAGTCTTTCTATAAATCAAAATATGATCAAATATTGCATAGACAAGGGAAAAAAAGATTGATCATGAAGCTCTAAAAAGTGGATGGGACATTGAAAATCCCAGAAGGAATCACCAAACACTCATAGTGTTTTATGTATACATAAGGTAGTCTTAGGAATGTCTACCTCCTTCATCTGTATTTGGTGATATCCAAAGTAAAGGTCCAATTTAGTAAATAAATAGACAACATGAAGCTAATCCAAGATGACAATAATGAATGAGATTGAAAATTTGTCTTTGGCTAACAAGGTGTTAAGAGCATCGAAGTTTGGGAACATGTGCTAGTTTCCTTCTTTATTCAATGTCTAGAAAAATAGGAAAGAGCAAGATTTATTGCTAGGACATATCATTCAACCTCCAATAGTTCATAAATGATCTTTCCAAATTCTTTTATCTTTGCAAAAGAATGTTGATAAAGATGCACATTGGTTGGTTGACTAGTTAGAATTAGTTGTATAACATTATCATGCTTGTTATGTAAAGGAGGTATAGCATGGGGTGTTTCGAAGACCCACTAGTATTCATTCAAAACCAACTACAAATTAGGGTGAACTTCCTGTGGGAAGCTATATCTAACTTGGATGGCATTGAATTGGTAGATAATGCGTGAGTAGTAATTCTTCAATAGATTTTCAATATGGTTAGTGCTAATATTTTTTGTTCATCCAACCTAGAGACATTTAAGGATGTTCTTATGAACCTCCTAGTATTAAATCTCATGTATAACTCCTTGAAATTAATTGTAACTTGATCGAAAGTTCACAAAAAATTTACTCCAAGAGTGGCATCACATCCTCATATTTATATGGAAAACATGCTTGATTTGAGAACATAGTCCCCTGTTTGGAGTTTCACATTCTCACACTCAACACCAAATTTCATCATGTACCTCCTTCGACTATCATGATTTGAAAATTGTGCACCATAAGGACATACCAATGGGTTACTTCTATGACTTGATGATGAAAAAAATTAAGGGTGATCCCAAAATTAAATAATATAATCACCTTGTGTATCTTGATATAGCCAACCAACTCCAAGGTTTGGGAGCTGAAATTCATAATAAAGCATGGTGGTGAATTTGGGGTTCCTCACAAGGAGGATCCTCAGTGATTTCTACATGAGGATTTTATGTAGTCTTTGCTAGACCTAGCTCTATACTAGCTTCCTTTGAAACTCTTTTTGGCATATTAAATGGGGCCATATCTATGAAAAATAATTTATGTTCCTTATGTTGATGTCAATTGACAAAAAAATCATCACGATGATAAAAAAGGCCTTGATGTTGACATTCTACTACCTCTACCTAGGTTAACATGTGGACCCTAGGGTTCAAAGAAAGAAGTGGAGGAGGAAAAAAATGGGGACATGGACATGGATAAAACGTGGGTGTTTCAGTCTTGGAAGTTACTGTGATCTATGCTTTTCTATCTAGTTGATAGGCCACCAGCCAAGTAGGAAGTTGATCCTAGACTCATGTTCTAATATATTCCTTTAGATCATTGATAAACGACCCTCTGAAAAACGTATCAATCTTACCTTCCATGTAAATTACCAACTTCTTAAAGGAATAAATATATTCTTTGGCTATGTTGGTTTGGCACAACTTGGTTAGACACACCAAATTGGTATATGTTTCAAATCGATCATAGATGACTTTCGTAAACTAGCTCTAGGAAACATACCACTCATCAAACTTTTTATGGCTTTTCCACCACTATTAATTCTTCAAATCTATGTATAATACATCCACCCAAAGTTTCAACACATCATCATCAATACCTTGGAAGGAAAAATAGTGTTTGGTAACCCGTCATGTTCGATCACAACGATTAAATTTCTTCACACCTACATTAGCCATCTATGCAACACATTGTGTCGATTATCTTGAAAGGGTGGCCCTATGCAACTCTAACCTTTTGTTGATGATTCACCAATATCCCATCACTCCAACAACTCATATCACTTCCCTATCCCTACTAGGGTTGAAAGGATTATCTATAGCTATTCATTGGTTTTCGAAACATATCCTTGGAGATTATCAATATTAGAAACCTAGTGTTCGATATTAGAGACCTAAATTTCTATTTGGGTGATATCGGTGTCCATGTTTATGTTTCTAGTGGTCACGACGAGACCCTTGGGTCTACTAGAAGGGTTACTAAATAGATATACCAATGAAATCAATGTCACAGTCAAGTCAGCACATCAAATCACTTGACTGTGACCTTAAAAATAGATTATTATTGCATACAAGCTGTCAGCTATGTCATTCTGGATGGAAAATTTTGCCAAAAATTATGAATGTATAATCTGCATCCTAAAGTTTGAAGGATGTCGATTACATACTCATGACCAATGGTATGATACAGAGGATGTTAATGGTAATAACTTTCAGATGAGCATATGTAGCTATAAAGGTTGTGGTCTGAAGATAATCTGATTCTCTCAATTATTGTTGTTCTTGCAAGTAACAATTGATATGCTATCTCATACCATGTAGCTCTATCTTCTTTTGTAGTCCATGAAGAATTTCTATAACTAACGTACCTAGTTGATCGCTTCATTTCAATATCTGTTTATGAATGTTTTGTTTACAATTTGATTTCTCATTTTTTCATTATTAACTTTATTAACCAGTGTTTATATTTAAATCTTAAAAAAATTCTTCATATTTTAAAATTTTCATGTATTTTATTTGGGTTTTGTATTGGATTCAGCTGTTCTATTGGATTCAGCGTGTTGAAAAAACCCTTAAGCACTAGGATTATACATTTTTAACCATTCAAATCTGCAGATTCAATAATATATATCTGTAAATTCAATAATATCTAGTATTTTATCTGGGCTCTGTATTAGATTCAGCTGTTCTATTGGATTCAACCTGTTGAAAAAATCCTTGAACACTAGGATTATACAGTTTTAACCACTTAAACCTGCAGATTTAACAATATCTATCTGCAAATTCAACAATATCTAACAGGAGCAAATATCCCTGGAAAATGTGACCTGGAAAAGACAACATAGCACATTTAGAATACCCTTTCATTTTCTGGTATATATTCATTTTTTTATATACATTTATTTCTTTATTTTTTGTATTTTAGGTGAAGACAAAATCTAGTTATTATTGGTTTTTATTGGGTAATGTGAGCTAAGTCATCAATGTTATTCAATGAAAATAGTGTTTTTCACTGGTGGTTCATAATGGGTAGATATTGGCTTTTGTTGGGTTTTGGGATGTTAACCTATTTATCTTAGCTAATCATAAGCAGTTTTAAATCTTATTCTAAAATCAAAGAGCATGCTAACCTAAATAATATCCACTAAAAAACACAATCTCCCTTATGATTATTATTAAGATTATCTATAATAAAATGATGCTCTTTTTAATAACATTTAGCTTTAATCCCATACATACTACTAAATATAACTTCTTATCCAAAAAATGCTCATTCATATATATATAAACTAGCACAACCACATAATTATGTGGCTGATAAATGCCGATAGGCTTATATTATTTACAAACTTTAGGGTTTATGTTAGAATTAGGGTTTGTAAAATCAATATGCCTATTGATCTTCATCAGCTAGTTAGTTATAATTAGTTTTCATCTGTGATTTGCTCTTGGCTATTCTAAAGCTCAAACAATTTAAAACATAAAAACGCCTCAGCATACAAATTTTGGCATGAAAAGACATATAGAATCACCTGGTTAAGTGAAATGGCTACGGGGATAGTGGTATGCTTCACATCCCGGACACATGCACCGACCCACGCCCACGCCTGGTTAATTGAAACGGCTACGTGGAAACTGGGACTCTTCACATCGCGGACACACGCACTCTCGGACCTCATGCTTGATTCCTGCATGCTTGACTGCTCGAATCGAACCGGTCGCAGATATGGAGATAGAATCGAAGGAAGGAGTTAAAGGCAGCGTTGAATTTGATTTACCTAATTTAAAGCTAGAAAATGAAACGCGTTTATAATCAGAAAATGAAACGGGCATTCAGTTGAGGAAATCCAGACATGGTAATCCCAAAGGTTAATAATTTAAACGTGGCCATCATATAGTGCTACAGTAATTTCTTAATATGATTAGGTAAATGTTAAAAAGTAAATAGGTTAACGGATGCATTCAAAAATACAAGGAAGTTATGAAGAGTAAATCACATTCATTGATTTGGGAGGACGACTAAGAATATACCAGCATCTTCAATTGTTAGCCATCAGATTAGAATTTTAGATTAAAAGGTGATTAATTGTGCCCATTGTCAATAGGTATACGCCTTTTGGCGTAATTATTGTTTTCCCAACTTTTATTGTATTTAATTTATAAATATATTATCCATATTCAACACTTTACTTTTTCTGTAGAATTATGAAGGTAAGCAAAACACAGTACTTACATTAGCATATATCTATAAAACATCACATATCGGATTAGATCTGATCAGTTTGATCTATTATTTATTTATTTATTAATAATAGATATAGAGTGATGTCGCTAAATTTTGTTCGTTTAATATCTTAAAATAGATATCATATGTATTGATAAATCTGAGTGTCATAGATGATTAGTACATAATACATGAATGCCAATATTATATTTGCTCATATGTAGGACTAGGATTAGCATGTAGAAGGCCACTTGGCACTCTTGACTCGGGTCTTATCCATTCTGTGCATGTTACATAATTTGGTAATTTGGTTGAGATAAATATAAATTTAGGCTTGACATGTACGTGGAGGTTGTGAAGTAAAATCATTGTACTTACACACCAGTCACTTCTAGCAGTGCTTTGTACCTAAGTTGTGTTTGATTCATTATTCATTGCAATAAACTTGTGAATAGTTGTTTATGGGAAATTCAAAAGCCTGTTAAAGATGATTTGATGCAGGGGCATCGTGTCAAGCACATACAGGCAGGAACATTTAACACGTGCGAGTTCTTTTGGAACTTCAACATGCGCGGCTACAACGGATTTCGGGATCCGCCTCCACTCAGTGCCAGAATTCACTTTTTGAGGCACGCTTGAACCGGTGCCGAAATTTATCCTATGAAGCAAGTTTTTGAAATTATAAACAGAGCAGAAGTTGCCACTTCAGCTCTGGAAAGAGACCAATCTAAGATAGCGTACGATAAGGTTTAGAGTAGGCAAGTAGTAGAAAAGAACCCTAGGAATATTTTGGGTTAGGTAAGAAATTTGTAAGCCAATTAGTAAAGAGAAAGGGAAAAGAGGGAAAAGAGAGAAATTGATCTGTGAGAGAACTGCGAGTGAGCAGAAAATCTCAGCTTTTGGAGCTATTGTAGTTTTTATGTATTATGTAGGCAGTGGGCACTTATGAATAGAACATAATGGAAAATTGATCCAAATGTGTTGTGCTTGGACTGTGTGTATTTCCTGTTGTTTTCTGTTTTATAAATAAGGGAATGGAACTGTGCGATTTTGATAGTTTCAATTGTTTCTCTTCATTTGGAGCTCTGCAAGGTGTGCATTAAGCCAGGAAGGAACATTGTGGAATTGTTTTTCTCTTCACTGGTAGCTCTGTAAGGTGTGCATCGAGCCAGAGAGAAAACGCCGTGAACCTAAGTTATCGAAATCCCTCAGACGCAAAGAGTGCACGGGAGATCGAAGTCTGAACCAGATAAAGCTCAGGAGGGATAACACTTCGGAAGGTGTTGTCGAGACCAGGAACTCATTCCCTGGAAGGAGCGAAGATTGAGTCTTCGCAGACTTAGAAAATCTTCTAAGTCGGAGTCAAGTACAAGCTTAGGAGGGAGAATGCCCTTGAGCATTGGATCGCTCTGGGGATTCCCACGGATCGTCCGATTGGAAGGAGGAGCGCAGACTTTAACGGTGCGTAGATCCAGTTGAGGGGAGTTCAAAGATCTGAACTGACGGTGGAGAGTCCACGAGGAGGAACACCAAACCCCCGTAAACCGTTGGATAAAATGGAGCTGCAAGGAAGTTAGCGGCGAGGGCTACTTGACGTCCAAAATCTTAGGAGGAACAACGACCATCGATCTCGGATAGATATGAACCGTTGGTTCAGTTCATGAACTCGGGTATCGCCAACCATAGGGATAGAGGCCTTGTCTTTCAAGATCCTTAGTTGTGAGATCGTGAGATAGCGAGGGCTATCCATTTCGTGAACTCGAACATCGCGAGCTAGGAGGTAGTGTTGGTGGTGCTTCAAAATCCCGAGTCGCAAGATCGCGAGATAACGAGGGTTGTCCGTTTCACGAACTCGAATATCGCGAACCAGAAAGCGGAGTCCCTTATTTTTCAAACCTCTGAGCCACGAGATGGTGATTTGATCTGAACCGTCGAACACAGGCGGATCAGCACCATTGGTCCACATCGCGATCTCGGGTCTCGTGAGATGGAAGGACGGAGGTCTTGGTTCTCAAACCTCTGAATAGAAAAATTGTGATTTGATCTGGATCGTCGACTACAGGCAGATTTGGACCGTTGATCCACATCGTGATCTCGGGTCTCGCAAGTTGGAAGGACAGAGGGCTTGAATTCCAGAACCCCAAATTGTGAAATAGTGAGGTCGGGCCATTTCGCGAACTCGGGTATCATGAGTTGGGAGGGTGGAGTTCTTGCGCTGCAAACCTCCGAGTTGCGAGATTGCAAAATAGCGAAAGGCAGGAAGGATAAGGGCGCGGTCACAACCCTTGGTCTTGCACGATGGGAGCTCACGCCTGGCACTTGGAAAAAGCCAACTGAGCATTCATGGAGTGGACCTGTGTGTTCCTTTCAAAGGGTTCCAATTGGAACCGGAAGAGCCATTTCGGCTCTCGAACTAGAAGATCCTGATTGGGAGGTCTTTCAGCCCCGAGGAGAAGTAGGGGGTGTGTATCAGGTGGTATCAGAGCACATTTTTCATCTGTAGATCGAAGGAGGAAAAATAAGGAGACAAAAAACTCGGAGTTATACTCTACATGTGATAGATAGTCAACATAATGTTGCCAAGAAGACGAGAGCCACCTTTAGCCAATCGTGCTATAGAAAGGGAGATGCGAGAGTTTTGCATCCGAATGGAAGCAATGGAAGCAGCACAGAGAAGAGAACCTGACGTTGGGGATGTCAATGATGTGGAAAGTGAAGAGGTTGAGGTTGAAGAAGCTACAGGAGAGGATGTGGCAGAGGAACGTTTGTTGAGAGCAGTTGCCAGATTGGGAGGTATAGCTAAGATAGAGGTCCCCATGTATGAGGGAAATCTAGATGCTGAAGAACTGTTGGACTGGATAAGGTCCATGGGCAAACACTTTGACTATGAAGATGTCGATGAGGAGAAGAAGGTGAATCATGCAGTCACTAGGCTGAAACGACATGCAACACTGTGGTAGGATGAACTGTAGGTTGAGAGGAGAGATAAAGGCAAACAGAGGATAAAGAGTTGGGACAGGATGATAGCCAAGCTGAAGGATAAGTTCATACACAAGGACTACCAGATCAATCTATTCAGGAAGTTACAGAACCTGAGACAGAAAGGAATGATAGTCAAGGAGTACACCGAGGAGTTCTACCAGCTGAACATCAGAATTGGACAAAGGGAGAGAGATGAATAAAAAGTCACCATATATATAAATGGCCTGAGATATGAAGTCCAAGACGAGATGAGCATGATGTCATTGAAGACTGTGGAAGATGCTTATCAGTTTTCACTGAAGGCAGAGGAGAAGCTGGATAGAAAACATAACCAGTGAGGAAGAGGCAAAATCTCAGTCCCAAGCAAAAGCAAGGGATTTAACTGTGACAAAGCGCACGAGTCGAAGGACGAGGCTGAGAAACGACACAATCACTCAGAATGAGGAGGAAGTTCATGAGGAAGACAGAATGGTGGAAGAAACTCTTCTAGAGGAAGAGACAGAGGAGGAGTAAGGTGCTATAACTGTGGAAAGATAGGGCACATGTCTTGGGAATGTCCCGAGAAGAAGAAGGAAGGAGGAGAAGCTCACATTTCATAAGCAAGGCAAAGAGATGTTGAGGCAGAAGGAGCAGAGGATGGAGCATCCCTGATGTTGAGAAACTTTCTCTTAAAACGATAAGCAAAAATTGAAAAGCCAGTGCAGAGAAACAGTCTCTTCAGGACAGCTTGCAAGACTAAGGATAAAGTATGCAAGGTGATCATTGACAGTGGGAGTACTGAAAACCTAGTATCCACAGAAATGGTGGAGAAATTGGAGATGAAGACAACTGTACATCCAAGGCCATACAAATTTTCATGCCTACAAAAAGGGCACTAGGTAATGATTGCTAAACAATGCCTGGTTGAAATTACAATAGGAGGATATATAGATGAAATCCTACGTGATGTAATTCCCATGGACGTATGCCACATTTTGTTGGGAAGACCATGGCAGTTTGACATAAATGTCATTCATGATGGAAAGAAGAATACATACACATTGGAGAAGAATGGTAAGACGCATATGTTGCTTCCAATGGAGGAGAAGAGAGTGACGGAGGAAGCCAACACAAGCATACTTCTGATGAGTGGGAAGGAACTCTTGAAGGAAGTCAAGGAAGAACAGGAGATGCAGTTCACTGTGGTGAGGAAGCCCAGAGTCATCCTTACGAGTACATCAATGGATGATTTTCCTGAAGAAGTTCAAGAGCTGCTGGATAATTTTGCAGATATAATGGTGGATGAGCTGCCAAACTCATTGCCACCCATCAAGAGTATCAGTCATCATATCGACTTGATACCAGGAGCAAGTCTTCCAAACAAAGCAGCGTATAGATTGACACCTCAAGAAAATGAGGAGGTGAAGAACCAAGTCCAAGAATTGTTGGATAAAGGTTTAGTCAGAGAAAGTTTGAGACCATGCACAGTACCAATTGTGTTAATCCCAAAGAAAGATGGAGGATGGAGAATGTGCACAAAATCGAGAGCCATCAACAAGATCACCATCAGGTACATATTTCCTTTACCAAGAATGGATGATTTAATGGATTGTTTAAGTGGAGCAAATTTCTTTTCTAAGATAGATCTGAAAAGTGGATATCACCAGATTAGGATGAGAGAAGGTGATGAATGGAAAACAACCTTTAAGACAAATGAAGGCTTGTATGAGTGGCTAGTTATGCCATTTGGCTTAACGAATGCCCCGAGCACTTTTATGAGGCTGATGAATGAAATTCTAAAATATTTCATTGGCAAGTTCGGGGTTGTATATATGGATGATATACTGATTTTTAGCAAGACTAAAGAGGAGCATTTGAGGCACCTAACGCTAGTAATGAGGAGGCTACAACAGGAGAAGGTGTTGATCAATCCAAATAAATCCTCTTTTATGAAGACAGAGCTCATTTACTTGGGTTTTGTGATATCTTCGAATGAATTGAAGATGGATCCAGAGAAGGTGAAAGCGATCAGAGAATGGCCATCACCAAGGAGCATGTTTGAGGTAAGGAGATTTCATGGTTTAGCAAGTTTTATAGAAAATTCATTAGAGACTTCAGTGGAATTTGTGCACCCATGATGGATACAATGAAGAAGCGGCACAAGTCTTTTAAATGGACAAAGGAGGCCGAAAGGAGCTTCAATATACTGAAGGAGAAGATAACATAATGACCAATTCTGATATTGCCGAATTTTGGGAAGACATTTCAAGTGAGATGTGACGCAAGTGGAGTTGCAATAGGAGCCGTTCTGAGTCAGGATAATAGGCCTGTTGCCTATTTCAGCGAGAAGCTGAATGAGACTAAGAGGAAGTAATCCACATATGACAAGGAGTTCTATGCCATAATTCAAGCATTAAAGAAATGGAGACATTATCTTGTCCCGCAAGAGTTTGTCTTGTACAGCGATAACCAAGATTTACAATTCATAACTCGACAAGAAAAACTAAATCAGAGGCATGCAAAATGGGTTGAATTTATGCAAAATTTTACTTTTGTCATTAAACATATTGCTAGGAATGCTAACAAGGTTGTTGATGCATTAAGCAGGAGATGTTTAATTCTACAGGAATTCCAAGTGGAGACCTTGGGGTTTGAACACCTTAAGGACATGTATTGTGATGATGCATATTTCAAGGAGGCCTACGAAGCATGTACAAGCCCTGTACTGAGAGATAGAAGTCAGTGGATAGAGTATATGGTTCAGGAAGGATTGTTGTTCAAAGGAAACCAACTATGCATACCAAGATGCTCAATGAGGGGCAATCTTCTGAAGGAGAAGCATAGTGGAGGATTGGCTCGATATTTCGGCCATGATAAGACATTTACACAGTTGAGCAGTTCATACTATTGGCCAGGTATGAGAACATAGGTGATAAATTTTGTGAACAGATGTAGAATCTGCCAACATGCAAAAGAGAAAAGACAGAACATTGGATTGTATCAACCATTGCCAATACTAGGGAGGCCTTGGGATGCAATAAGCATGGATTTCATGTTGGGATTGCCAATAACACAAAGGGGATTCAATTCCATATTTTTGGTGGTAGTTAGGTTTTCAAAGATGGCACATTTCAGACCATGCCAGAAGACCAGTGATGCAACACATGTTGCAAATCTATTTTTCAGAGAAGCTGTAAGACTTCACAGTCTACCCAGGAGCATTGTCTCAGACAGAGACACAAAATTTGTTGGTCACTTTTGGAGGACATTGTGGAAGAATATGGGGACATATTTTTCTTTCATCTCAGCTTATCACCCTCAAACGGATGGGTAGACTGAGGTGGTAAACAGAAGTTTGGGAAACTTATTGAGAAGTCTCATTACTATACACCATAACCAGTGGGATTAGATTCTACCACAGGCAAAATTTCCATACAATGACTCACCAAATAGGAGCACTAGAAGGATCCCATTCCAAATACTCTATGGAATGCAACCTAGGGGAGTGTCTGAGTTAAGGGACTTGGAACAGGGAGAGATCAGAAGTGCTGGAGCAAAGGATTTTGCTGCTGAGATGCAGAGACTCCATAGTCGGATCAAAGAACAATTACAGAGTTCTAACCAGAAATACAAACACAGATTTGATCATCATCGTAGGGAACCTCAATTTGAAGTCGGAGATCAGGTTTTGGCACATCTCAGGAAAGAAAGGTTCCCTAGGGGAACATATAACAAATTGAAGATGAAGAAGATAGGACGCTATAAGATCTTGAGGAAATTTGATGCAAACACCTATGAGATCGAATTGCCAGATGGTGTAGTAATTTCACCCATATTCAATGTCTCAGACCTGTACCCTTACAGGAAAGACAACACAGAAGGGTCAGAAGATCAAAGAAAGATTCAGTGGGAGAAATAGATGCCTGTAGCAAAAAAGCCGCAGATGGAGAAAATTGTTGATCAGAGGATTGGAAAGAAGACCAGGAGAAAGACTTATTTTGAGTATCTGTTCAAATGGAAGGGGCACCCAATCGAAGATGTCAGTTGGGAAAATGATGCTGCTATACAAAAGCAGGGAAAATCAGTATCAGAGCTCATGGAAAGGAGTCCATGAATTTTTGTCAAGGGGAGTATGATACAGGAGCATCGTGTCAAGTGCATAGAGGCGGGAACATTCAACATGTGCAAGTTATTTTGGAACTTCGACGTGAGTGGCTACAACGGATTTCAGGATCCGCCTCCACTCAGCACCATAATTCACCTTTTGAGGCACGCTTGAACCGGTGCCGAAATTTACCCTGTGAAGCAAGTTTTTTAAATTGTAAACAGAGTAGAAGTTTCCACTTCAGCTTTGGAAAGCGACCGATCTAAGATAGAGCAGGATAAGGTTTAGAGTAAGCAAGTAGAAGAAAATAATCCTAGGAATATTTTGGGTTAGCTAAGAAATTTGTATGCCAGTTAGCAAAGAGAGAGGGAAAGGAGGGAAAATAGAGAAATTGATCTGTGAGAGAACTGCGAGTGAGCAGAAAATCTCAGCTTTTGGAGCTATTGTAGTTTGTATGTATTATGTAGCTAGTGGGCACTTCTGAATAGAACATAATGGAAAATTGATCCAACTGTGTTGTGCTTGGACTGTGTGTATTTCCTGTTGTTTTCTGTTTTATAAATAAGGGAATGGAACTGTGAGATTTTGATAGTTTCAATTGTTTCTCTTCATTTGGAACTTTGCAAGGTGTGCATCGATCCGGGAAGGAACGTTGTGGAATTTTTTTTCTCTTCACTAGGACCTCTGCAAGGTGTGCATCAAGCCAGAGAGAAAACGCCATGAACTTGAGTTATTGAAATCCCTCAGACGCAAGGAGTGCACGAGAGATCGAAGTCTAAACTAGATAAAGCTCAACTGGGATAACACTTCGGAAGGTGTTGTCGAGACCAGGAACTCATTCCCTGGAAGGAGTGAAGATTGAGTCTTCACAGACTTAGAAAATCTTCTGAGTCAAATTCGAGTACAAGATCAGGAGGGAGAACTCCCTTGAGCGTTGGATCACTGTGGGGATTCCCGCAGATCGTTTGATTGGAAGGAGGAGCACATACTTTAACGTTGCATAGATCCAGGTGAGGGGAGTTCAAATATCTGAACGGATGGTGGAGATTCCTCGAGGAGGAACACTGAACCCCCGCAAACCATTGGATAAAGTGGAGCTGCAAGGAATTTAGCGGTGAGGGCTACTTGACGTCCAAAATCTCAGGAGGAACAATGACCATCGATCTCAGATAGATCTGGACCATTGGTTCTATTCGAGAACTCAGGTATCACCAACCAGAGGGGTAGAGGCCTTGTCTTTCAATATCCTAAGTCACGAGATCGCAAGATAGCGAGGGCTGTCCATTTCACGAACTTGGACATCATGAGATGGGAGGCAGTATTCGTGGTGCTTCAAAATCCTGAGTTGCAATATCGCAAGATAACGAGGGTTGTCCGTTTCGTGAACTCAGATATCGTGAACCGAAAAGGAGAGTCCCTTATTTTTCAAACCTCTGAGCCGCAAGATGGCAATTTGATCTGAACCGTCGAACACAGGTGGATTTGGACTATTGGTCCACATCGTGATCTCGGGTCTCGTGAGCTGGAAGGACGAAGGTATTGGTTCTCAAACCTCTGAATCACGAATTGATCTAGACCGCCAACTATAGGCGGATCTGGACTGGTGATCCACATCGTGATCTTAGGTCTCACAAGTTGGAAGGACAGAGGGCTTGACTTCCAGAACCCCGAAGTGTGAAATAGCGAGGTCGGGCCATTTCACGAAATTGGGTATCGCGAGTTGGGGGGGTGGAGTTCTTGTGTTTCAAACCTCCGAGTTGTGAGATTGCAAAATAGCTAAAGGAAGGAAGGATAAGGGCACGATCACGGCCCTTGGTCTTGCACGGTGGGAGCTCACGCCTGGCGCTTGGCAAAATCCAATTGAGCATTCGTGGAGTGGACCTGCGTGTTCGTTTCAAAGGGTTCCAGTTGGAACCAGAAGAGCCATTTCGGCTCCCGAACTAGAAGATCCTGACTGACAGGTAACTCAACCCTGAGGAGGGATAGAGGGTCTGCATCATTATTCATTTCAATTTCTGAGATGTTGTGTACCTAAGTTGTGGTTGATTCATTATTCGTTGTAATAAACTTGTGAATAGTTGTTTATGGAAAATTCAAAAGATTGTTAAAGATGACTCATTTTCAATCTCTACAGTGCTTTGTACTTGAGTTGTGGTTGATTCATTATTCATTGCAATAAACTTGTGAATAGGTGTTTATGGGAAATTCAAAAGCTTACTAAAAATGACTCATTTCAATCTCTCGGGTGCTTTGTACCTAAGTTTTGGTTGATTCATTATTCATTGCAATAAAATTGTGAATAGGTGTTTATGAGAAATTCAAAAGCTTGTTAAAGATGACTCATTTCAATCTCTGAAGTTCTTTGTACCTAAGTTGTGTTGTGGTTGATTCATTATTCATTGCAATAAACTTGTGAATAGTTATTTATGGGAAATTCAAAATCTTGTTAAAGATGATTCATTACCTAAGTTGTGATTGATTCATTATTCTTAATTTAAATTTTGTTTTGTTTGTTACCATATTATTCAAAGGAATTTTGTTTGTTATCATACATGAGTTATATTTCACCCAAAAAAGTATTTCAAAAGGTAATTTAGAAATTGAAATTAGATTTGCAATGATTGGATTATTTAAAAAATTAATTTAGATGTGTATGAGATGTTTCAAACAAGGTTAATAATCCTTTTCAAAGTATTTTATTGAATTGAATAAAATATTTTTATTTATTTTATTAAATTGAATAAAATAGTTTTATTTATTCATAAAATCTCTATAAGATTTGTAATGAAGAATTATAACAAGTTTTTATTGACATCTTTAATTTCAATTAAGACATATAAGACTATATAAAGAATCCCAAAGTGTTTAAATTCACATATTTGATTTCAATTACATTCTCAAGGATGGAAGACCATGTAAAATCTAAAAAATCATACAAAAAATTACACAAAATTTACATGTATAGTGTTGATCTCATTTATTTCAAAGATGTCTTAACATACAGTGAGTTTTTGGTGATGCTCTAAAACACCAATAATATAATTCTCTATTTGTTTTGTTGAAAAATTAAACATATTATGTAAGTTACTCAAACATCATGCAAAACATGCACCTCATCTTAAATTTATCCTTGTTTGATTTGAAATAAGCATACACATTCTTCTAGGTTTATATTTCCATGTCCATGTTTCTACTAGTAAGAGATAATAATTTGTCTTAAATTCACAAATTATGGGTTTTTTGTGCATAAATATTTTCTTTTGGAGTTAATGTTATTTGTAAGTAATCATTCGATTTATCACAATCATTTTTTAAAGAGGATCTTTCTAGAAAGTATATTTTACCTTCTTTTCTACTAAGTTGTCGTAAATCTTATTTCAATCCCAATTTTTAATCCATTTCATCTCATCACAATACCAACCCTTATTATGATTTTCGATGTGGAACTTAAGGAATGCCTCCAAAGAAGGATGTCTCGCAATGACCTTGAGAGCACCTTTCCAAATTTCTAGTTGAATTCATGATAGTTAGTTTCATATTTCATCATTTGAGCTCTTTGGATATGCATTATTTCTCATTTATTTCATCCTGTGAGATATGTGCACTTAGTTTATTATTTCTTTGAGTTAAGTAGTTATCTTGTGGGACCTTTGTAAAAATATAAAGAGGTCTTTGACCCAAAGAATAAAATTAGGTAATCCATTTTGATTAACCATTTCCTACTTATTCTTAATAGGTTTTAGATCTATTTCTTTGTCTTAGATCCCACCCAACATTTAGTGGTGTTGGGGATTTTAGAGATTACCCTCCCACCCCACATGATATTTGGCTCATATTTAGTTCCTTTAGATTACGCCCTCCCATCCATTTCTTGACACAAACGTTGGATGAGTCTATTCCTATGGATTCTTCATTTTAGGTCTAGTTCTATCAGCTCAACACCCACCAATACTACTCCATTTTAGAATTATGGGTTTTTATTATGACACCATCCCACACTATATGCACTCTATTGCACATTCGGTTCAATGTCTCCTTAAATTACTACACACTCTCTTTCTAAATTTTCACATTTTCCTCTAGCCATACTCGATTGTTCATCCTAGGACTCCTTTTATTCACTCTTCACATCCAATTGGTGGTAGAATGCCTCGCAATAGAGAAGCTTATTTAGATGAGTATGAATCTACTCTCTCTAACATTTTCTAAGATCTAGGTAGCGCTCTCATAGATTCCCTATGATTCCAATCTAGTGTTCCCACCTCTTGTTTCAATCTTGATACACATATTTATTAACCAAATATGATATAAAAATATAGGTGAATAGATAGATTCATGGATTTGTAGCATCAAGACATATTTTAAAACTTGTTTAGAGATTAATGATGAGAACCATTTTCTTCTTGAAGTAAACCACTTAGAAGTTGTGGCTCGAGTTTGGTGGTAGTCACAATTTTCTTCTCCAAACATTTACATCAAATTTAATGAAGATACCACTAATGGTGATCTACGTGGATATTGGTGGCCACCCATGTATTCCAGCTAGCTCCTCTTGTTCGTTTTTAGTTCAACACATTCTTCTGTACTTATTTGTAATTGAGGGTTCTACACTTATGCGGTTGTCTGAATCCCTACACATATTCCAGGTGGATATTGGTGGCCTCTCACCTAATCCAACAGGCTTATTTTGTATTTTTTCATGTCAACACATCTTGTTTTACTTCCAGGGACATTTTGGAGGCCTAAACAATGTTTTTTTGGCTCACCACAGTCAAAATGTAGATGAAGTCAAAGTTTGATGACATAATGTGTAGTTCTCTAAAAGACATTTCGAACGGGCTATCATGTGCCTAAAATAGAGGTCATATGCAAAAGTTACGACCCTGGGAAGTTGAGGTACAAACTTACCCATAGGGGCCCACATGAATTTTGGCATTTCACCTCCTATGGTTAGGTTTTTGGATGTCTAGGGTTTCAACATTCATGAGTAATATCAAAAAGGCCTCTGGAGCCTCATTGTAATCATTTTCTACTCAGACGGATGTGCATAGTAGCCACATATATTCCCAGAGATAGCTACCACCATTCGAGCAAGTGTTTCAGTATTACAATTTTACAGTTTCAACCTATTTTCATTTATTCAATAGAAGATATTGTTCACTGGATATCTATTTTATTCTTCATATCTCTATTTTTATTGTATTCAGTTTGTTAATCAGTTTGTTATGCTCCTAAATTTGGATCATTGGTATCATAGCAGTCTTCTCTTCATTTATTTTTCTTCGTGCATGTCCTCGACAAGATTTGGGTACAAGAAGTTGGGACTTGAACCAATCGATTCATTGCAAGATCGGTCATGCCGAGCCTGAAAACAACCCATGGGGAACGAAAAGAAATATGATGGAGCAGGATATCCTATTAAAAATTTTCTCAAGGAATCCCTTGCCTGACAAAGGAACGAAATGATGGAAAACTTTGTGCAGATATTTCGATGGTTTCCCATAGGAGAAGCATATTCATCAAGCGACCATGCAACCCCTTTCAAGGTACATGTAAATTTTGATATTCCATTATTTGAAGGACTGATAGATGTAGATTTTGTAGATAAGTGGTTGAATTTTCTTGAAGGGTATTTTTCAGTCAACAATTTTTTCGATAGGGAAAAGATTACTTTTCCACTCCTCAAATTCGTCCCCCATGTTAAGGATTGGTGAGATACTTACTCTAAGCAAAGGGTTGTAGAGGAATCTACAATATTTGTGGTGGCCCCTACATGGGATTCCTTTTGGGATGCCATTAAAACAAATACTACCATTTTGGAAGCTATAAGGACCAATACACTAGATGGACCACCCTGCTTCAAGAAAGGACCAGAAAATACCATATTTCACCAATATTTTCCATACCCTACACACCAAATTGAGTATCAAATACTCTGAGCGTCATCTGCTGCTGAAATACTTCGGTTGTTTGCATAGATACATTCAAACATAAATAGAGTTTCTGGATATCACCTCATTGGGCACGGCTTATATATACTTTGTCAAGATCGAGCATAAATTTAAGCAGAAGAGGCGAGAGGTTTTTATCTAAAAACTCCTCACAGCCAAAGTAGGTCAAAGGGAATGAGCCAAGATGGCCATTCTTAGGACAACCAGTCCAAGCCACAACACAAGAAGGGAAATGAGAAGACAAAGAAGGAAATGGGAAATGGGTGTGAGTACCATAAAATCCCTTGGCACAACATTGAAGAATGTCGCTCCAAGTAGTCGCTCGTGGCTGAGCTGAAGGCTTCTAAGTCATAGGTCGATTTTGACTTCGAATCAAATCCCAAAGGAGGGAAGTGGATTATTAATGTTGAACATAGTGCCACTATTGCTACCACCAAAGTTCACCCAAGTGAACCATAAGAACCAGAGGAAGGGGGACGCCTCTTTCACTCACAGATGTGGGTCAAGGGGGCTCCACTACATTTCATTGTCGATAGAGGTAGTCAGAAGAACCTAATTTTAGCATAGGTTGTCAAGCGGTTGGACCTTCCAATGACACCACACCCATAGCCCTACACCATCGAATGGCTTCATCTATTAAGATATATCCATGTCATCCAACAATGTCATCTGCCCTATGACATCAAGCCTTTCAAATATGAGGTATTGTGTGATATTTCTCCCCTTGAAGTTTGTGATGTTCTTTTAGGACAACCATATTTGTGGAAGCATCATGTTGTGTATGAGTCTAGACCATGTAGTGTCATTATTTATTTGGGTAGATTACTGTACATGATACTAGAGGTAGTGTCACCTACCGCTATTTCTTTAATCTCTACTAATCATTGCAGTACAATCATTTCACAGACCAATAATTTTTTCTTGTTTGTGATATGTGCTCAAAGTAAGAAGAAGGTCATCACCACATCTGTGGACTCTACACAGAGCCTCTATTTGAATTAGAAGCAAGTGGACAGGATCATGGAAAAATATAAAGACATATTCTCCTCACCCATCGGGGTACCGATGCACAGCCAAGTCAAGCATCCAATTGATCAGACCCCCAATGCACCTCTACCTAATGGACCAATCTATCATCACTCACTGATTAAGAATGATGAAATCAGGTGTCAGATCCAAGATATTAATCAAAAGGGGCACATCAGACCCAACTCCTCCCCTTGTAGAAGATCGATTGTTATGGTGTAGAAGAAGGGCAGGACATGGCAACTCTACATTGATTACATAGTTGTTTTAGGATAAATCCATGAGTGCGGACACAAACCGATCTCCCTAGATCCACCTGGATCTAGAACAAAACTGGACAGAATAATACACTTTCCCTAGATCTAGCTTATTGAATGAATTAAGAGAAGGATTATGGACATACCTTATGAACGCGTTCCTTAGGTCTATGTTGTTCCAAGCCTCACTCCAATGCTCTTGTCCCGTTCAGATCACAACAGTTCAAATCAATCGAAGTGAAGGCAGATCAATATATTCAATAACTAGTCTATACATATGATCAAGGAGTTATGTAATAAAGTGACATCATCTTTATGGGAAAGGGACATATTAATGTATTGAATTAATTGAAAGTGAAACTTACAACCTGAGCCTTGATGTCGTAGGTCTCCTTTTGATGGCTCCTAGCTCGGACACACACACTTGCTCATGCATGAAGAAAATCAACCACTTGTGATGACCTTGCTGTTGTCTCTTGCTGTTGTAGCATCAGTCCTCCATACAGTCTTGCACTAATTCTCTAATCAATCTCTAGCTAGCTTGCTGCTTGTTTGCTTAACTCTTTCCATAAGCAATTTCCTCAATATATAGGAGAAGATAGATTAGTTACTTGGATAGGAAATGATCCCAAGATATCTGGAATGCCAGCACCTGAATAACCATTCGAAGCCAACTCATGTTTCTAGAAGATTCCCTCTTTTTCTAGAAGATTTCATCTTTTTCCTCCCTTTGGAGCATGTTTGCACCCTGGCTATTAGTTACAATGCAAACCATTCGCACCCCAGCTTAATGCAACCTGTGAGAATCAGGCATTCTCGCAGGCAGATACATAGGTAGCCTGCGCACATCCCTTAAAAGCATGATTTCTGGAAGCAGACAAATGTAACTTCTTTCAGGAAAGTGTTCTTAGTGAAGAGCTTGATTTTCCATCATCATAACATCATCATGATATCATCACAATGACCAAAATTGCGGATAACAATAGCCTTAAACAAAATCATAGTCAGGAACCAGTACCCAATTCCTCGGATTGATGACCTTCTTGACCAACTAAAGGGGGAAAATTTATTCAACAACATTGACCTAAAGTCTAGCTACCACCAGGTTCCCATCGAACCAACTGATGTATGGAAAACAACCTTAAAATCTAAAGAAGGTCTCTTTGAATGGTTGGTCATGCCCTTTGGCTTAACAAATTCACTAACCACTTTCACGAGGTTGATGGATGATGTATTGAAACCCTTCACCAACTCCTTTGTGGTGGTATATCTGGATGAAATCCTCATCTTCAACTAAACTTGGGAGGAGCTCATGCGGCATATTCAATAGGTTTTGAGCATTCTGTGGTAGCATAAGCTATATGCCAACTTGGAAAAATGCTCTTTTGGCATGAACAGGGTCCAATACTTGGGCTACATTTTTTATGAGCATGGATTAAATGTTGATCCATCTAATATACAAGTCATCCATGACTGGCCAGTCTCGACCACACTAACCGAGCTTTGGAGGTTCTTGGGACTGACCAACTTCTATCGACTATTTTTGTTGGGATTCTCCCATATTGCATGGGCCCTCAGCTAGGTGACAAAGGGAAGTGGCAAGGCCAAGTTCATGTGGGGGAAGGAACAACAATGAGCACTCAACGATATGAAGCATCGCTTGTGTTGAGCTCCAATACTCTTCTTTCCCGATCTGCAGCAATCGTTCGATATTGAGACTGATGCATATGACTATGTTATAGGCACAATCCTCACTCAACATAGTCATCCATTGGCATACCATAGTGAGACACTCTCAAATATTGTCTGGAAATATCCCACTCATGACAAGGAAGTTTATTCCATTGTATAATCATGTCGTCAATGGAAACATTACATTCTGGGAAAGGAGATGATCATCCCCACTGATCACAAGCCTTTGCAGTTCATACAGACACGTGGGAAATTGCAGAATGACTTCCATAATTATTTTTCCACCTACCTGCAACAGTTCCATCTCAACATAAATTATAAGGAAAGGATCTCAAATCATGTCATTGACTACCTCTTTCAACCTCTTGTGGCTGCACTCACCATTGCACTCCATTATTGTGGACATAAGGCATCTGAGTGGCCCCAACTTTATCAGAAAGATCCGAACTTCACCACCACCTATCATCTCTTGGGTATAGGCGCCACTGTCACCGATTTTCACATTCACAATGGACTATTATTCCATTTGGTCCATCTTTGTGTTCCTACCCGCGAGCATGCAAAGTTGATCTAGGAAGCAAACTACAGTTGGGTGGAAAGACATTTTGGCAAGGATAAAATTATGGGTGTTCTTCAGAAACATTTTTATTGGCCAAAACTTTGATAGGACGTCAACAAGTATATCATATGTTGCATTGTCTATGCCATTTCCAAGCTAGCCATCAAGAAGCAAGGATTATACACCTCTCTTCCTACTCTCAAGAAGCCTTGGGAATCCATCTCCATGGATTGCTTGTTTGGCCTTCCATCCACCAAGAACGGCAATGAATACGTCTTTGTGGTCGTTGATCGATTTTTGAAGATGGCCATCGTCACCACTTGCATGAAGAATATCAAAATGGTAGATACCGCCAAGTTCTTCTTCGAATGAGTGTGGGTCCATTTTAGGATACCATAGACCATCATCTTCGCCCGAGACAATAGGTTCCTCAGCACATTTTGGTCTCATCTCTGGTCACTGTTGGACACCAAGATCACTAAATCCACTACTTTCCACCCCCAAACATCTTGTGCATGTACACCTCTAAGCAGCCAAGTACATGAGATAAGAGTCTCCCCTATGTTCAACATAGTTACAACAGAGCTCTCCATAGCTCCATCAACCATAGCTCATTTCAGGTGGGACTGGGATTCCAACCCTTGGGTCCCATTAATGTTGCACTACCTCTTGCCACCACACATAAATACTCTTCCTATGTTCAGTCTAAGACCGACAAAGACACAAAATTCATTGAGAAGATTCAACAGATCCTCCAACAGGTCAAAGAGATTTTGCAAAAATACAATGCTAAGTACAAGCAGCTCCATGATCAAAATAAGGTACTGCACTAGTTTCACGTTGGGGACAAAGTTTGGTTACATTTGTAGAAGGAGCATCTCACAGGGCCCCATTGGAAGATCCTCCCACTTCTCTATGGGCCTTACATTATCACCAAGGTTTTGGGTAGCAATGATTTTGAGCTCAACACTCCACCCTTCCTTGGCATGCACCCAATGTTCAATGTGGACCTCCTTTGACCATATTTTCCACCATTATTGGACACCTCAAAGATCGTAGAACAACTGACACCAACATAGCTCAACCCTGACTACATGGAACAAGCCTCCATTGATCAGATAGTGGACACATAGGTAAAGGGCACTCGCCATCAATGGATCCAACTTTATCAAGTTGTCAACGTAGGGAAAGTCCTACACCAAGGAAACTGGATCACCCGAGGCCAAATCCAACAGAATTTTCCCCAGCTGATGGGGCAAATCAACGCAATGGAGACCATTACTTCCTAAGGGAGGATGATTGATCCAGGTGGATATTGGTGGTCACCAACCTATTCCAATTGAGTCCTCTTGTCTATTTTTAGTTCAACATGTTCTTTTGTACTTCTTTGTAATTGTGGGTTCTACACTTTTGGGGCTTTCTAAATCCCTACACATATTCCAGGTGGATACTGGTGGCATCTCAGCTAATCCAACCAGCTTATTTTGTATGATTTCATGCCAACACATCTTGTTGTACTTCCAGGGCCATTTTGGATGAATAATTTTTTTTTTTGGCTCACCTTAGTCAAAATATAGACAGAGTCAGAGTTTGATAGCGTAATGTGTAGGTATATGAAATAACTTCCAATGGGCTATCACACACTTTAAACGTAGGTCGTATGAAAAGGTTATGACCAAGGGAAATTGAGGTACCAACTTACCCATATGGGCCCACATGACTTTTGGTGTTTCACTTCCTAGGGTTAGGTTTTTGGATGTCTAGGGTTTTGAAATTCATGAGTAATATAAAAAAGGCCTATGGAGACTCATTGTAATCATTTTTTTCTCATATGGATGCATGTAGCATCCACATCTCTTCTGAGAGATAACTACTGCCATTCAAGCAAGTGTTTCAGTTCTACAGTTTTACAATTTCATCCTATTTTCATTTATTCAATAGAATATATGGTTCACTGGATATATGTGTTATTCTTTACATCTCTATGTTTATTGTATTCGGTCTGTTAATTATTTTGTTCCTCTCCTAAATCCATATCATCTACTCCTCAACATAGGCACATCACTACTTTGGATGAATTTTTCCAAGCCTTGAAAAAAAATTTTACCCTTTTGAATACTTGCAAAACTTGATGTGCATATGGTTGCAGATTCAACAAGAATCAAGTCGAAGCGTCCAACAATATATTGATTTTTTTATAAATATTGAAATCCAAATCTAAATCACAGATTTAGAAGAGTGCCTATCCTCATGTTTAATTTTTCTTTTCTAGTTGTTTTTCATCATGGTATAGCATTGTTTGAAATCATATCCCTAGGCTAATCATTCCTTTCTTCCCTTATTATGAAACACAAGTTAGAAAAGTGCCCTCACTTCATTCTACTTCATAAGCCTAACCCTAACCCTACCCCTATCCTTTCCTAAAATAGTCATCCATATTACCCTATTTGTACGTGCCCTTATAAACCTAATGTCATTTTATCCACTTCCTCTCACCCCTGTTGTTGGTGCCACTATCATAAATCTATGAGACACACTACTACAAACTACATGTTCTTACAATACCAAGACACATCTACCACATTATACATATAGGACCATCCCCTTGATTTTGCAATTCATCTCCATGTATTAATCCTTCTTCTTATCCAAAAACTAACTCTTCCCAACCCTATTGTAGTAGACCCCTCATTACTCTTAATGACAAAGGAAAATTCTTTACACTCTCCAGATATAGTTTTTACTTAAAATTGTCAAGTGACATACCAAGTAGAGACAATCATCCTCGATAATGGAAACCAAAAGAATGTAACACACCCAACCACTTAACCCTTACTTAGGCTGGTGAGGTGTGAATTTTTTTTGTTTTCTGCCTCAAAAACTACCTTTCTTATTTTCCTTAGAAATCCAATTCTAGTTTCATATTCCGTTTATGCTCATTGATATCTTTCCAATGATTATAACCATGTTTAGAATTGATATTTGAATAAAAATTTATGGCCTCATAAACTTTCTAGGGCTTCATTGGCCAAAAGCACCACACCGCCACGTGGCTCCATGTCACATGTAAATTTCCACATGACAACATGTGATGTGAACATGGCTACTTGTGTGTCACCATCCACCATCCCACTGGGATCCTTGATCACTTCTTAACATTCTTCTGGTATCTGATATTCTGGGGATTGGCCCACTAGGCTCACCAGGGCCCTAGGCCATCAGGCAATCGGTCGACTAGGCTCACCAGGGCACAAGGCCATTGCAAAATCATCCCACTAGTTAAACTTACACTTCAAAACCATAATTTCCCAATCCTATGACTGAGTTGGCACCTCAGACATGTGGCCCTGACAACACCTGCCATCTAACTCAACACATGGCTACCAGGGCACCATCCTTCTTACACATTATAACCCCAAGCTCCAGATATGGTTTCTTAGATGGCACATCAGACACATGACCTTGTCATGTCATGCCACCTGACTTGACATGTGGCTACCGAGGCACTGACCCATCGTTGTATAACTTATGCACTAAAACCTCAATTGCTCGATCTGGTGGCCTAGCTGGCACCTAAGACACATGAATCCATTATGACTTGTCACTTGTATGGACACATGGAACTCATGACTTGATAGAGATCGTTGCTCCAAAATTGTCAATTACCTTGACACATGGAATAACATCCGCTTGACATGTGCACCATCCATTTTGCAATGCAATATCACCAAACACAAGGGTTCCTCTAATCAGGTGCTCACACATGTCCACTGCGCATTGGTTTGACTACGTCATATGATGTCATTGGCACGTTTTATCCTTTTCTTACAAACTAACACAGGAAATCTAGAAACATTCCCATAACAATTTCCTATCGGGATGATGCGAGGGAAATATGACTTCGAAAAATATCTCGGAGTCGAGGTAAATGGTGAAACCTCTTCCTAGAACCATGTCCCATGGGCCCATTGGGCCACCAAGGAAACATTGGACTTGGAAATTCTTTCGGGGGTCCGGTACTTCAGTACTTCGGGGCATTAAACTCCCTCCTCATATTTCCTAAGGAATTCGACGACCGATATATCTTGGCATTCAAATCCAACGATGAGGATTCCAAGGGTGCCTAAACAATGGTGATCTCCCAATAGGTCCCCACACTAGATCCGTTGACCAAATACAAGTTGACATGTATTATCCTCAAGCATGTTGGCTTCCACACTAGCATACTCCTCAGCCTGACGTCAGTCACACTTGACGTAACCTCCTCGACTCATACATTTTTCTAGGGAAAGGGAAATGGAACCCTTCCCTGGAACCTTGACCCACCAAGTACCGGGACACCGGGCTTCCTTAGAAAATCCTTGCAAAACAATACTCGTTGTTTCGGGGTTCAGTTACCCTCTCATGACAAGGATCAATGGTGGATATCTATCCATTCTCAGATCCAAATATCGATAATTAAGGGTTTCTATTCAAATTTTTTTCTCCTGACATGTCCCCACACTTTCTCTTCATCAACCTAGAATCGAAACATGTCATCCCTCATGGAATTTCATCTTCCACCTGTCATGAAGCATCACAATGACATCACTTTATCTTCCATCCTAATCACATATGAATAAGGGCATGGAACTGTGTGTTGGAACCTTGTCCCACTGGGCCACTGGGGCACTGGGCCACTGACCCACCGGGCTCACCAAGGTACTGGTCCATCGGGGCACTGGGTTGGAAGAGGAGAAAGAGAAGGGACTTAGAAAAAATACGATGGAAATAAGATAGATTTAGTTTATCCTCCCTTTAATCCAGCAACAATTATTCCTTCTCAATTAATACAGAGAATTCAATTGTCTAAGGACTTCCCCTCGACTTAGCAATCCACCATCCTCCTCTGGTTCATTCTGTAAAGATTTTAACAAGTTTTTCCACGACCTTTTTAACTCTTAAAATTAAGAGAAAAACCTCCTATCGAGAACCCCCAAATGAATAATTTGATATCCTTCCAACTCTTTTGTCTCAAGGGATGAGGAAAAACATAGGGTAATCGACCTTCTCCAGCCTCCAACCCATAAGCTTTACAGTCAATTCATTATCCCTTTTAAGGAAGATTACAACACTCTCTTCCTCTTAGATAATTATCATTTATTTCTTACTTATATATCATGTTCCCTTTCTACATGAGACCCATTACAAAATATATTTTTGTATATCCAAGAAAATGTAGACACCATTCCTTCAATTTCCTTATAATTTCTAGACCATAACCAAAATATTACTTCAATTACATCATCATGGAGTACTTCTATCTTTCAGAGAAAATTACAGAGTTATTAAGTTTAAATATTCAATACATGTACATTTCCATACAATTCCACAATTACCTCAGCACAATTATAGAGTTATATATATACACTTTTAGGAAGCAATTACAATCACCATCCATTCACTTTACTCTATACAAAGTGCATGGGAATAGTTATCTATTCAATGATGTACTTAGCCAACCAATTGACTATGGGTGAGTGATTTTTCACCCAACCATAGGCTCTGTTACTCGATCACTATGGAATCATACCACCCCCATGCTAGGACATGATACCACTGTTGGGTGCTAGTTTTGACCTTGCATAAGCACTCTTCACTTCCACTTTTACCTACTAAACCTCTACGTTTTTTCCTATTTTTATATAATCCAAGGATTTCAAAGTACAAATCAGGTAATAAGTTGTTCCTTTTGAAATAACCCTTCAATTTTACTGGTAAACAATATTTTAGACTGCCCTTGCAAACTACTTACTCGAATTCAACATTTACCGGAATTAACCCTGTTTTGCAATATTATTATGGGAATTGAAGTTTTGGGTACCTCCACTAGTTCAAATGAAAAAATTCCACTTGGATATGATTCATCAATGACAAAATATGGTGAAACTTATATTTCACCTCCTTCATTGAAGTCAGAACCCATCGGTCAATGCAAGTCAAAGCTGACTGGTAGTCATTACAGGAAATTCGCAAAGTCATGAGCAAATAGTTATTACAAGAAATACACAATAATCATAGGTTAACATAGGTTGTTTTACGGGATCATTTTCGAGCATATAATGGTTAATCTTGAAGCATATGGATAAATACTTGGAGGATGAGAAATGGTAAGACAAGAGGTAAGAACCTGCACATCCACTTTAGTCAGTATCTCTAAGCCCTTGTTATGTTGGCACTGTAAGTGTGTTGCCTCTTTTGTAATTTTATATTCATGGAAAGAAAGCTAACTCATGTCAACAAACAACCCGGTGATAACAGGGTCTTATTAGCATCAGGAAATTTCAACACATGATCATATTTTCCCTTAACTTTGTTTTGTGTGGTGTGTTTTGTCAATTTCATTTATTTATTTCAAATAAAGGAGTCGTTTCTTTTGTAAAAACCCCCATATACTAATCTATTTATAAGAAGAACCTCTTGACCAACAAAATAACTTAAATATGTTCGGTAAGTTCTCTTCCCACAGAGCCTTATAAACACAAGTTAAAATAGAAAATAGAGAAATGTTATCCTGTACAATTTGATCATCAGCATATAACCATTTATTATTCAATAGAAATTAAATTTATGAACAACATGATAATAAATCAAATAACAACCACATAACACAGCGTATTCAGTAGCTTAATGATAACCACCTAACACAGCATAATCATGAAAATACATACCTCTGATTGATGGTATTTCTCCAATCTCCGTCTGTCCTCGTTGCTGCTCTGCCCAAACTTTGCCCAAAACCGAATCTTTCCTCCCTACCAGCGAGGAACAGAGCCTATCCGGATCCCTAGCTCCAGGATTCAGTGAGGATTCCTGGCCCTCAAGCCCAAAAATCCCAGCAATCGATGCTCCCCTGTAACAGTCCACCCAAACTCCAAACCAGAAAAATACAAACCAGAAAATGCAGTCCCTAATCTCAAAAATGCTTCCTTCCCCCAAAATTTCCAAAAGTCCCTCTCCCGAATGCCTCTGCCCCCTCATATCCCTTTCCCATTCACTGCTTCCTCCCCTCATTCAATGCCACCCACCTTATCCCTCCATTCAATGCCTTATCCCTCCATACATTATTAAATAAATTAAAAATTATTAACTTTTAATTCGTTACCCAAACATTAAATGAGTTAATTAATTAATTAATCAACATATATTAAACAATAAATAAATTATTAATTAATATTATTAATAAATAATCATTATTTAACTGATATTCATTAGGACAGTAAATTATTTAATTACTTATACTTGATAAACCTTAAGCAATCATTTAACTAGGGTTGTTACATACACCCCCCCTTTAGGAAACTTCATCCCGAAGTTAAAGTATTTTATGATACAAGGGAAAAGAAACATGGTTCACACATTCATAACAAATAATCTACATTATTAGTAAGTAAGCCAAGAAAACTCATACATACTAGTGTACATGTGCAAGAAATGCATGTGTAGCTAGTACATACAAGTCTCATTCATGTACTAATAGCAATAATTGTAATCTCTATAGTAATTTCCATATGCGTCCAATCCATTCAACAAGACTATTCATTTTATAAAAGGCAATAAACCAATCAAATGTTTGCGAAATCCTTTAATTACAATTATCTAGTTCAACAATGTTATTTATACAATTGTAGTTTCGTTACATAATTATGAATATTCATATATATCCATTTTCTTTTTAGAAGGAAAAACAATAAATTCCACCATAAGACAAATATCCATACACTCTCAACTATTTCTACTCATCTTTCCTCCCTAACTTACTTCCATCTTCCATTCCTATCCTTCCTCTGCTAGACTATCTTGGAGCATCAACTATATTGACCTAACTCCAAATAGAACCCGTAAGCGGAAGTGTCACTATCTTGACCAAGCTTCCCCAGCAGGCAACTGACAGTCATCATCACATGTCTAGGGGAGCGTGAGCTAACACCGTCTTCCCATGACTCTAGGTTTCAGAGGATACACGGTGGGAAATTCCTCCACCCCTCCTAATCATGACTAGGGTCCACACCCTACAATGGAATGTACAATGGCATCGTGTTGTTGGGATTTTTGTCATCGTCTATTTAGTTTTGGGCAGTCTCACCACCTGAAATCCTACACTAGTCCACATATCATAGCAATGCATCCAAACCAATATAATTTCACATACAAAGATTCATACCATATTGTTTCTTGGCCAGTGGTCATGACATCCACTTTCATCATCATTATCCCTTGGCTATTGCATAGCCCATAACCTACAGATTAGTCTATAACACAAACTCATACATATCTATGCATTATTATCATGTAATTACATACAACTATGATCTCAATTCGGTATCCTCGTACCAACAACTTTAACATCAAAGTTTTCAATTTAGAATAGATCTCATAATATCCCATAATTCAATTAACGTTACCCATTCATAGAATTATCATTCACATAATAGATTGCATCATATCCAACATTACCCAAATACATTTAAACATTCATAAAATTTTACATTCTCACAATATATTGCTTCATATCCATCATTATCCAAATACATTTAAACATTCATAAAATTTTACATTCTCACAATATATTGCATCATATCCATCATTATTCAAATGCATTTAAACATTCATAAAGGTTCATACGTCTTAAAAGTTCAAGTGTATCATTTAATAGTTTCATTGTGAATAGAAAATAAAGGTGTTTAGGCCTCAGGTAATCCTAGTTGTCTAAGTCAAAAGGTGGTGTTACATACACCAAACCTTCGAGAAACATATTCTCGAGGTGGTAAAAAAAGTGAGGGATAATCTCGTCATAGTGTCTCGACATCCTCCCAAGTAGCAGATCCTGGACTATACTTGTCCCACTGGACTTTAACTTGGTCTACCAGACGGTTCCTGAGCTATCAGACTCTATGGTCCAATATGCGTAACGGTTCTACCATGAGGGTTCCCGCGTCCGATACCTGCAATTCTTTCCAATTTATTTTATGTGATTCATCAGCAACATAATGACGTAGAACAAATACATGAAAAACATTATGAGTTTTATGCAAGTAGGGTAGCAGTATGAGACGATAGGCAACGGGTCCAATTTTCTCTTGGATTCTGAACAGTCCTATAAATCGAGTTGACAACTTTGTCCCCTTCCCGAACCGTATGGTACTTTTATTAGGCCTGATACGAATGAAAACCTGGTGTCCCACTTTATAACTTCGGTCGGTCCTGTGTGCATCATGCATAATATTTTTTTCTATGTTGTGCTTTCTTTAGTCTCTGCCTAATTTGAATCACCTATTCCTCCATCTCTTGAATCAATTATGGCCCAACTGTTACTCGGTCTTCTAATCTTTCCCAACACAATGGTGTTCTGCATGACCTTCCATACAGAGCTTCATAGGGTGGAATTCCGATGGAGCTATGAAAACTGTTATTATAGGAGAACTCTCCCAAAGGTAGGTACTTCTCCCAATGGGTTTGATTATCCATGACGTACATCCTAAGGATGTCTTCCATAACTTGATTTACTCTCTTAGTTTTCCCATTTGTTTCAGGGTGATAAGTTGTACTTAAGTTCAACTGAGTCCCCAACGTTGACTGCAAACTTGTGCAAAACCTAGAAGTGAATCTTGAATCCCTATCTGAAATGATCTTCTTAGGTATCCCGTGCAAACAAATGACCTCACTTACAAACACACGTACCACATCAGTGACATCGTAAGTTTCTCTAATCAGAGTAAAATGAGCACTCTTGGTTAACTTATCAATTATCAAAAGAATGGCATTGTATCTATGAGATGTGAACGTAAACCGCACAACAAAATCCATAGAGATGACTTCCCACTTGGACATAGGAACATCATGTGGTTGTAGGAGTCCTACCGGGTGATGGTGGTCGACTTTCACTTGTTGACACTCTAGGCATTTGGCGACGAAATGGACTACACCGCGCTTCATGCCTACCCAGAAGAAGAGATTCCTCATGTCTGCATACATTTTCTTCACACCCGGATGCGTACAATAAAGTGCTCTATGGGCTTCCTTCAATATGATGCTTTGAATATCCCCATCTTCAGGGATGTACATCCTTCCTTGATATCTCAATAGTCCGTCTATTTCCACACTATATCCTTCATACTTTGGATCTAATTTCCTCCCACTCTAGAGGTTTGAGGTAACCTTTAAATACCAACTGTCTCCTTGGAGTTGCGTCAACACACGTTCCCTCAGATTGACTTTTAAGGGTACCAAGGAGAAGACATGTGGTCTCCTACTCAAGGCATCTGCAACCACATTTTCCTTTCCCTTGATGTATGAAATACCAAAATCGTACTCACTCATAAACTCACTCCATCACCTTTTCTTGGAATTCAGATCCCTTTGAGTGAAGAGATGTTTTAAACTTTGATGGTCCATTTTGAGCTCAAAGTTTCGCCCCACCAGTTAGTGCCTCCAAAGTTTCAGAGCTAGCATTACCGCTGCCAACTCTAAATCATGAGTAGCGTAAAGCTCTTCGTGTTTCTTCAACTTCCTTGACGCATAAGCTATCACTCCTCCATCCTGCATTAGCACGACCCCCAACCCTTTCTTCGAGGAATCCATGCAGGCTGTAAAGTCCTTTTCCATATTCGGCACTCGTAGAATTGGCACACTAGTTAGTAACCTCTTAATCTTGATGAATGCACTATCACATTCTTCTGTCCATTCATACCTGACCCCCTTGCACTGCAAAGTGGTGATGGGTTTTTCTATTTTAGATAATCCTTCCATAAATCTCCAACAATAACCTACTAGCCCCATGAAGCTTCTTACTTCATGGGCATTTTTCGGCACTAGCCATTCCATAATGGCCTTTACCTTTTCTGGGTCCACAGAGATTCCTTCACTGGAAATGATATGACCTAAATAGCGGATTTGTCTCTGGAAGAAGGAACACTTCAACAACTTCCCATATAATTTGTTCTCTCTAAGGTAGGACAACACCACTCGCAAGTGTTCCTCATGTTCTCTTTTGTTCTTGGAATAGATAAGGATGTCATCTAGAAAGACTTGTACAAAATGGTCTAAGTACTTCCGGAATACTCCGTTCATGAGGCTCATGAATACTGTTCGCGCATTGGTCAATCCAAAAGGTACTACAACAAACTCATTATGCCCAAACCGAGTTCGAAAGGTAGTTTTAGGAATATCACCTTCCTTAATCCTTAACTGGTGATACCCTGATCGCAAATCAATCTTTGAGAATACCGCTGCTCCTTTCATCTAATCGAAGAGATCATCTATTTGTGGCATTGGGTACCTATTTTTCACTGTAGCATGGTTCAAGTCCCTGTAATCTATACACAGTCGTAAGGAACCATCCTTCTTCTTCAGAAAGATTACTGGTGCACCCCAAGGTGATACACTGGGCCTTATTAGCCCTAAGTACAGTAAGTCTTTCAACTGCATTTTCAACTCACAAAGTTTTGGAGCTGTCATCCGATACAGAGTCTTGGAAATTGGTTTTGCACCAGGTTTTATCTCAATAGTAAAATTGAGCTCCCTCTTAAGAGGTAACCCTAGTAACTCGTTCGGAAAAACATCCTTAAATTCTGACAAAACCAGGTATTGATCCAAGGAGGGTCCCTTCCTTTCATTCACTACTCCCACTACATACAATAGACACCCTTGCCTCATGCACCGCTTAACCTTCATAGTTGAGATAAAGCGTAGAGACACCTTTCTCCATAAACCCTAGATATCTACTGGCCTTCTTTCATCGTCAACACAAAGCACCCTTTTTGGGAAACAATCTACCATAGCTCGATGGGCTTCTAACCAATCAATTCCAATGATTAGTTCATATGCCCCGAGAGCAGTAATGTAAACCTTCAACCTAGTAGTACACACTCCTAGGTCTACTATACAATTATCAACACTAGGTCCTACCACTTGTTTTTCCCCCGAGGCCATCTCGACTTGTTTAAAGTCATCGTTCTTGTAGGCTGCCAACCCACTCTTTTCTAATGTAGATGGTAAAATGAAACTATCTGTAGCACTAGAATCAAATAAAATCTTAACATTTATATGATTTAGTGTACCTGATGACTCCACCACTATGGATTGATGTTCTGCCTGGCGATTATTAACCGCTGCGTAAAACTAGTGGCTGCCACTTGCTCTTCCCATCGAGGCCTTTACTTCTTTATGCAAAAATAATGATTGTAACTATGGGTAGTGACGCTAGTTGTGGGGTCCTCCGCACCCCCAATAGGTAACATGGGATTGAACTTGTGCATTGTTCTGTGACTATCTCTAAAATGAGTTCCTTCCCCTAGAACCCCTCCCCCTACTAGTTGCTCCCTGAGATGGCCATGGAATTGCCTACGTTGTTGGTGATGAATGGGATGCTACACTTGTTACCATTGAAATCCCTGCGGCTACTGTCCTTGGTGTGACTCTATTACCATATGGAGGTGGCCTTGAGCCCCCTCCCCTGGGAAATGTCCTAGGGGCCTTCCCCAAGAATCCAGGATGATGCAGAAAGGTCGGTCTCGTACCTCCAGTTAAGTGCATGTGTTACTCTACATAACGCGCATTTTCCACAGCTTCTGCAACTGAAGACGGTTTCCACATCTGCACCATAGCCCTTATCTTAGGGTTTAACCCATAGACAAAGTTTTCCGCGTGTTGTTGGTTATTATCCATGTATGAAACATATTTGACCAATTCTTCCATAAACCTAATCTCATATTCTTATACGGTTCGGTTTCCCTGTACTAGAGCATGAAATGATCCCACCTGTTGTTTCTCATAGTAAGCTGGTAGATATATCCTTCAGAAACTCTCCTCAAAATGTTCCCAAGATATGATGTCCGAGCTAAGATGCAGTTTACTTTCCAGGTTGCCCGACTAGTTCAAGGCACTATCTCTCAACTGAAAAATCGCTATCTTCGCCTTTGAAGTGGACACATAGTCTCTTAAGGAAAAACACCTTGTCATGCCTTCCAACCATGCTTCTGCATGCTCACTGGCACGACCCCCGACAAACTCCAGAAGTTTGATCTTTTGCATTTCTCTAGTAATGTCTTCAGGTGGAGGTACTCCCCTTGAATCTCTCGACACTTCTAGATTACCCGTTCTAGATGGTGGAGGCTCCACTTCGATCCCTGTTAGTTGACGCCCCTTTAATGTCTCATTTATGGCCTCCAAAGAGCACAGTACGAGAGCAAGTTTAGGCGATGGTGGTGGCAGCGTTGACGGTCCTTGTGACGATGCCCCTCTTCCTTGATTTCCTCAAGTCCTAACCATCCTGTATAATTTAACCTGCATCAACCAAAGTAGTCAAAGTGAGTTCAAGGACATTTCACATTTTCACGACTTAAACTAGAAAACAGGGTTAGGCGTAAGTAAGTTTTTTTTTACTTGTCTGTAAACAGACGTTACTCTCTTTAGGAGAGGTGGCTAGGTTAAGGTTAAGCTTCTAAGCTTGGTGTCACTGCCTAAAAAAACTACCGACTCCCTCTCCTGGTAGCTATGATAGCATCGCACCACACTCGTCAATTTCTCTAACTTACTTGCCTAGTGTGCATGAAGTCCCCTCCCGCTTATCTCGGTCTAAGTCCTTAACTTTTCGCTAAAAACAATATAATTAGTCACTTTAACTAGTTTTAAATTTAAGCATGAATTATAAATTTTAAATATAATTAAACATAATCTTAATTATTAATAAATTTAAAACATAGTTAATTAATTAAAACATAATAATATTAATCATGTTTTAACACATAATAGTTTAAATATAATTGAAGGGCAACATAAATTTAAATATAATTTAATTATAATTTGAATAAAATTTAATAATTTTAAATTTAAACTATAAATAATTTAAACTTTAAATTAAACTATGTATAATTTAAATTATATTCTAGTTATTAAATTTTATTAAACTATTATTTTGAATTATAAAACATTAAAATTTTAACCAAAATAAAAATAAATAAATAGAATAAAATAAAATAAATAAGAATAATAAAAAACAAAACAATTTTAACATGGGCAATGGGTCCTCGCATGAGGCCCACTTGCCCTTCTCTCACAATGCTCATTCTCTTAACCCTAATCTCCGCATCTTTATCTTTTCAACCCTACCCTTATCCTCTTTACATTTCGTTTTGTTTTTTTAAACGCTCAGGGTGAAGGATGAGGCCGACAGCCATGGCCATCTCCCTGGTCGGCCGACCCCGTGCCCACGGTTTCAAGGTCTGGAGGGCGCGTCATGTATAGTGGCACGTTCCCTCTGCTCCTTTGTGGCTTCTTCCTGGTGGCTTGGTTTAGAGCTTAGACACTACGCTTTGGTTGTGCGTGTTGACTTGTGACTTGACTCGCAGGTGCTTGGCTTGACAGTTTGAATCCTTGGAGATAAGGCCTTTGGGCCCAATATTTTTGGATGTGAGCCAAAGTTGGATAAACGCTTGAGTGTTGGCTCTGTGCATGGGTTGTGTGTTGGTTGCAGGTGTTGATATGTACTGTACTCATATGGATGGGCTCTCGGCTTCGTGTAACTGATGGTAGTAGGTTTGTATGTTGTTCCATTGGTAAATAACCTCCTAATTTTCATTTTTTTTACATCTNTATTATATATATATATATATATATATATATATATATATATATATATATATGTATGTATTTGCTGTGTGTGCCATTGCAGGTTGCATGGAGTTGTTTTCTGGTGTGGACGATGTGTGGTGGTTGCAGACAACATTGATGCGTTGTGCATAACTCCTTCACAGGCCCTCCTCCCCTGGCTTGATACTTGATGCATGATAAAACTCGTGGGTGCTTGATGCTGGTGCGTAACACACCTATGAACGTGCATAGCACTTCACCTTGCCCCCATGGGCTCCTCCTCCATGTGGCTTCGTGTTTAGCTTTGCGCTTGGGCGCTAGGTTTTGGGTGCTTGACTTATGTGCGCTGTCTTGGCTGTATACTTTCCTTATGTCGCCATGTGTGTTTGATTTCCCATGCGGCCTCGACTTTAGAGTGAATGCCCTCGACCTTGTGGTCTCTTGGGTGAAACCTTGTGATATGTTATGATTTGGCTCGGCTCATGAACCGTGGTTGATAGACAGAGATTGGGCCTCAGGCCCAATACCTTTTTTTTTTTTTTTAAGGGTTCATTTTTATTATTATTTTTATTATTTTTATAGGACGCGTAATGCACAATACTTGGCCCATGGTAAGAGCTCGATACTTTCCTCGACAGTGTTGTCTGGACTCGGGTGAACATGTGATTTTTTTTCAGTAATGACTTTGACTTAGAGATTTGTTTGAGACTTGGGATTTGGATACAAAGACCATAATTTTTATTATTTTTTTTCAAGGATTCATTTTTGTAGTTTTTGCGATTAAATTACACAATGTTTGTATAAATGCCTTAAATTATCTTGTTGGCTATTTGTAAGAATTGACAGAGACTATTTAACTATAAAAATGCACCCTTACATCCTTTTAGGAGTTGGCGTAACTTTTAGATCAGAGTTGGCTACACAGTTCCCAACCAAATTCTAGAAATAAATGGAAAAGAATTTAGTCTACCTGTTGCCTGGGCTCAGGTCAGGTTAAGGAAGATTTTAGTAATGTTTACATTGACTGTCCTCTCTTCTTTATTTAGTAGATAGTATTAAAGTTGTTAAACTACACCCTATTTAATATGCAATAAACGTAGAGAGAGTTTCAATAAATACCCATGATTGTTTTACAATATTACAAATTGTAACTCTTATTAATTCTCAGCCTGTGCAGGTGAAGAGTCATTCTTATAGGTGGCTACAACCAGGGAGAGTATCTATTTTTCAAATGCACACACCCTCCTTCACTTCTCTCGGGAAGCATGCACACTGTCACATTCATTCTGGGTAGTCTACTTAGGGTTATAGGTCATTTCTGTTTATTTCTATTTTGAGTTGATTCAAGGGTTTTAGGCTGTAGGATGGGAGTTGTTTCAGGAAATAGTTTGCACAATTTTGTGGGTGGTAATGCATTAGGTTTCAGTTTTTGAAACCAGGCTATACCATGTGTAAGGTATCTTCCCACAGAGCCTTATAAACACAATTTAAAATAGAAAATAGAGAAATGTTATCCTGTACAATTTGATCATCAACATATAACCATTTATTATTCAGAAGAAATTAAATTTATGAACAACATGATAATAAATCACATAACAACCACATAACATAGCATATTCAACAACTTAATGATAACCACCTAACACAACATAATCATGAAAATACATACCTCTCACTGATGCTATTTCTCCAATCCCCATTTGTCCTTGCTCCTGCTCTGCCCAAACTCTACCCAAAACTGAATCTTTCCTCCCTATCAGCTAGGAACAGAGCCTATCTAGCTCCCTAGCTCTAGGATTCGGTGAGGATTACTGGCCCCCGAGCCCAAAACTCCCAGCAACCAATGCTCCCCTATAACAGTCCACCCAAACTCCAAACCAGAAAATACAGTCCCTAGTAAAAAAAATGCTTCCTTCCCCTGAAATTTCCAAAAGTACCTCTCTGCCCCCTCATATCCCTTTCACATTCACCACCTCCTCCCCTCATTCAATGCCACCCACCTTATCCCTCCATTTAATGCCTTATCCCTCCATTCAATGCCTTATCCCTCCATACGTTAAGTTTTCTATTAAATAAATTAAAAATTGTTAACTTTTAATTCGTTACCCAAACATTAAATGAGTTAATTAATTAATTAATTAATTAATCAACATATATTAAACAATAAATAAATAAATAATATTATTAATAAATAATCATTATTTAACTGATATTCATTAGGATAGTTTTAAATTATTTAATTACTTATACTTGATAAACCTTAAGCAATCATTTAACTAGGGTTGTTACATGTTCAAGAACTTGTTGAGTAAAGAAGGGCTCATCACTACAAGGAATTTATTCAACCCTTGTTCCAATGTCAAAGCCATAACTAAAGAGAAAAATGAGTTTCAATAGGAGTGTAGAACCCATGAACAAATCCAGAAAGAGGCACAAGAATCATGGACATTAGTTGATGAAGAGAAAATGTTGGAACCTGAAATTGAAGAGTTTATTGCACGTGTGTTACCATATTCTATATACAAGGAATACATCTCAGAAGACATGCATAACATGGTAATGGAAGATATTAAACAAACCTAGGAAATAAGAATTACATTGAATATTGGTTCAAGACAGTCATCGATCCCCACCACTCCATTCTTCAACAATTATTGTCACTCAAATCATGTGAGAAGTTGGCCTCTCATATCCTAGTGTTCATTAAGGTATATTTTTCAGATCTTGATATCAGTACAATGGATATATTGTTCCATAAATGGTTGCATTGGAAATAATCATAGACTTGAAAATGTTGTTTTGTTTTCTAGTAGGATAGCGTAGCATAGGAAAATGAATAAATAAAATTAAAGAAAAAAATAAGTTTTGTTGTGAAAACCATATTTAATGGTGCAACCTGGCAGGATTCTATTCAAAAAGTCAGGCAACTAGATGGCTAGATTCCAAATAAATCATGTTCATGATGTCTTTTCATTTTTCTGGTTCTAAAAAATTATTGGTTTTGTTCTCAGTTGGATGATGGGAGTCACATTAAGAATTTCCTTCCAGCAAGTTTTAGCCCATCAAATTCAGCATCCTTTCACTCCTTTGTGACAACAGTTCAGTTATAGCAGGATGTTATAGATTGTTTAAAGTTTCTTCAAAGTAGTCATCCTCAACACAATTCAAATTTATTGTAGTAGGAACTTCAAGAGAATACAAAGTTCACTCATACCTCAAGCATTGTTAAAGAGTATCCATTCACATATCAACTTTCCTTACTTCATTTGCAGGAGGACATGCAAAGATCTTGGTGTGGGGGAGAGAAACAACAGTTTCTATAATTTCAAGCAAGGGAGAGTAGCAACAATTTCTTTTGGTTCCATAGTTCATATCATTTTTACTGCGGTTGGGGAACATTGTTAGTTCCTGTAATAAAAGACTTCATTCATTTTAGTAGAAAATTATAGTCAATTCTTGTGATAACACAAGGAATTATAGAAATTGAAGATTTGTTCAACAAAATGTGCAGAATGTTTAAAGTTGAACTAGATTACAAACATCTTCAACATCATCCTTTCAGAAAACAAAATTCATCATATAACTCCTAGTCTTCCTGTAATCTCAAGATTAATTTCTTACAAATGAGATCAAATCCTACAAAAAAATTTCACGGTTTGGTTCATCACTTTTGCAATGGTTAAAGATCATAGCATATTTTCATTTTGTTATCAGCATTGAACATTTTCTTTTGTAGAAAAATTCAAATGTCCATTAATTAACAGGAAAAGAATACTATCAACACTTGCAATAAATATTTATTTCATATAAGAAAAGTAAGTATAGTCATTTCCTGCAAAAATTCCAGTAATCAAAGGCAGTTTCAAAATGAAGATGGGTGCATAATTCGATAAAATATTCGGAGTGAACCAGGCATAACTCAAATATTTATATAGAGTCTTCCAATGAAACTGTGGAGCATCATCTTCTGTTTAGGGTAAGAAGAATGCAAGTTAATAGTTCTTTTATATTTGTTTTCTTGTTAAACTCAAGTAACTTTCAAAATTAAACTATTACATAAACCTAGTTGATACAGGCCTACACCATTGAACCTTATCCAAAGTTATTCTAAAATCATTTTATCCTATAACAACAATATGGAAATTCAAAAGTGGAATAATTATGATTATGTGTTACCACATAATCTACATTTTTTCCTCATAACCTTTCATGTCTACCTATAATCATGATTTTAGTCACCCATAGCTCCAACCATATCCTTGATTGTGAGAAATGATTGTTCAGGGAAGATTATTCCCCAACATTTTCATAACCACACAATAGATGTTATAAGTCATGACTAAAAATTGTATTTCAATTTGATGTGATTCAGTGGATGAAATGGCTTTAACACCCATCCACACTCTCCTATTAATACAAAACTTTGTATTTTTCATCAACTGTGTTCTCTTACGCAACTCTATACCCTTATCTATGCAATCGTCAAACACTATCACTCGATAATCCAATAGATGGAGGATATGTCAACCCCAGTTTTGGTATATTATGAACCTCAAGGAACAGGGATACTAGATGAATTTCCAACCTATCAAATTGTAATTCGAAAGGATGGACTGTTGCATTTATTTGAAAAGTTACAGGGACAAAAAATATTAGTTACTATGGAATTTGTAGAGTCATATAATGGAATAAAAACAATGGTGGAATATTTGAAAACCGCCATATCAAAAATATATTTGGCTCATATTACAATTTTTCAGAAAAATGGGGAAAATTGGTTTACGAATCAAATGTTAAAAGGAAAAGGATGGAATTTTTTTCTCAGTAAGACACATAAAAACCATGACTATACCAAAGGCATCCCAAGAATCTAGCTTGTAGACCCTTGGAAAGATCTGGAATTCTTCATTCAAAAATAGCTGACATGAAAGGTGAGGCACAATATTGTATTCTTCTATCATGTTCGATTATTACAACATTTAAAAGATAAAAGAAAGAGAGTCAATCTACCTGATTTCCTGCTAAAAATATTAACTAAGATGGTTGTTGGCATTTGAAAACAACCACCTAACAAAGGGATTTTTTTGTATTGTCATGTTTTGGTCAAAATCATTGTGCTAGATACGTTCGAAAAATTAGGAAAGGCCGTGCCATTTTGAAAGACACTGTAATAGGGAAAAAAAGGAGTGATGAAGAAAAATTGGCTAACTTATTCAGAAAACAAGGAAGTGAAGTCAAAGATAAGGAGGTCACAACTGATCCAGAAGCTGGAAAAGGAGAATATACTTGGGATGAAAAGCATGTCTTAGAGGAGTTAACTCATTTTGAGGAAATTACTGAAGAAAACATACCGAAGATGGAAATTCTCCCTGTTGATACAAAGGGTGTTGTTGAGGATCTAAATGAAAAGATACAAAGGAAAGATAAAATTATAGTTAAATTGAAGAAAACAACCACAGAACTATAAATTATGGAAAGGGTTGTCAAAACAAAGAATGAACAACTCAAGGAACAAAGTGTAGAGCTAAGGAAAAAAGTATGATGAGCTAAGACTTAGGGAGAAAAATTTTGAAATTTTGATTCAACAAACTACAGTACAATACTAGTGCATGAGGACATGCCCTATCATTAGTCTAGGGTTAGGGTTGATGTTGGGTTCTAGTTTTGACCTTTCATAAGAACTCTTCATTTCCATTTTTACCTACTAAATCTTTACCTTTTTCCCATTTTTATCTAATCCATGGTTGTTAAAGTACAAATAAAGTAATAAGTTTTTCCTTTTGAAAGACCCTTCATTTCTATTTGTTAAAAATATTTTAGACTATCCTTCCAAACTAATTACCCAAATTCAACATTTGTTGGAATTAATATTGTTTTCTAATATTATTACAAAAATAGAAGGTTTGGGTACCTCCGCTAGTTCAAATGAATAAAAATATGCTTGGAGATGATTCATCAATGATAAAATACGATGCAATTTATATTTCACCTCCTTCATAGAATTTGGAACCTAATGGTCAATGCAAGTCAAAATCGACAAGAATTCATTACAGGAAATTCGTAGAGTTATCAATAGGAAATTATTACAAGAAATACACAGGAATCACAAGTTAACAGAGGTGGTTTTGTGGGATATTTTTCAAGAATATAATGGAAAATATTGAAAATACAAAACATGGATATTGTCGAGAACAACCCCATTTAGGTGACCCATGTGGAAAATTTCCCAAAACGTTCATTATGTGGGTTGTATGAGTGTTTATTTAAACAAAATTTCCCAAAATTTCTTGTAGCGGTCGATTTTCAAAATCACATGTTAAGGGTTGTACCCAACCAAGTGGAATAGCAATTTTTTCCACACTCCATGAATATTTGTTTGATGGACTTCCATTTCCCTCTGTCGACTCCATTTCTCCTTTTTATTCATTCTAGAGTAAAAAATTCAAAGTTTTGTGCATATACGCGGGCCAAAGTTAGATATTTTGTGTATACGCAGGTTGCTCCTATACAACCCGCATACATTGGGTTTTATGCTCAAAAATTAAAAAAATATGTCACGTTTCCATGCCATGTCATGAGATCCATGATCCTTGACCTTTGATATTGGAAACTCTCTGACTTGACACTTTAATTCCATTTGAAGGCTATAAATTGAACCATATAAAATACTTGACACACATTCATCATTTAGAGAAAAGACACTTTGGAGGAATTTCACTTCATATTGAGTCTGTGTCACTTTGTCCTTGAAAGTATGAACTTGTTTTGTTCATCCCCCAAGTTCTTCCTATATTGAGATGGAGAAAATCAATTACTCCTCCTACTTGTGAGATTTCCTTTGTGGAGGATTGAAGTGGTGAAGGCCCAAACAAAGGGACTTAGTTTATTGGTTTTGATATGTGTCATTGCAGAAGTTGTCACGTATGTAATTATGTTGATTACATTAATAGAAATACTCTTTTTCATCCAATTATATGTTGAAAATATGTGTATTTCTTTTCATGGGAATATTTCTTATACATGTTAATGGATTATGCTAGTTTATATCTAATGTTCTATATAATTTCTATATTCTTGTGTATCTTGGATTTTGAGGACAAGTTCTAGGCATCAATCTTTCGGTTGTGAGCTCAACCATGGTCTTCTTCGGACATCTAGCCGAGGTAGGACTTTAGATTTCTCATGTTAGAATTTATATTTATCTATCATACTTGAGTTTAGAGTTGATTTATGGGCATCGCTCTGTTTGTTGTGGTTTACCCCATTCCATAGAGATTTTCCTCATAACAGAATTGGCGACTCCACTTGGGAAGATCTCCCTTTTTGGGTATTGGGTGATTTTTCTCCAATTATTTCTCTTTGTTTTCCTGATTTTTTGTGTCTTCTATTGCTTTCCAGCATTTATTTTTCTTTTATATGAGTTTCTTGGCCTATCCCTTTCCTAGGAAGTTTCTTCTTTGGAATATGTGGGTTTTCCCTTGACAGTCACATACATACATGCATTGTATGTATTTAGGGCCCATACATATGCCATTGTTCCCTAAACAATCATGTACACTATATTATAAGTCTTTTGGATGAGTTTAGTGTTTGTTGGGTGAGTTTTGCTAGCTGCTGAGACTTTGTGGGTCCCTGTTCTGACTTTTGAGTTCCTACAAAGTGATAGGAAGTTGTGTTATTGGTTAATATTTTGGGAAAACTCATTTCTTGTCATTTTTCTCATTTGTTGTCCTTGCATGATAGTATGGGTAGTCTCTTCTTAGTATCCTTCTTGGCTTGTCTCTTTTTTCTTTTAGTAGGGTCTTCCTGAGAAGTTGTTTATTTAGTCCTTGCATTTTCATTTCATTATATTGAAAATACATAACATATTTTTTTCGCTACATTACATATTGAAGTTGTTTATTTTTCGCTACATTACATTATATTTTACATGTTAGGAAATATTTCACTTCATTGAAATTATAGAGATTTCATCATGAGAACAACATTTAGAAGCATACCATATCCTTGAAAATCCATACTAGTACTTAGCAATTCTTTTATATTTGATTCTTTTCATATATGTTCAGTCGTTATACCATCAGTTTCATGATCACACCTCTTGAGTAAGAAGAATCCATTAAAATTAATGATGAATACTCAAAATTGATTAGAAACGATTTTATTTTTCAAACTACACAAACAAGATTATGATCTAGAGCCTTGGAATAGGATTTTCCGAATAAAATTCTCCAAGCCTATAAAACTCAACATATGTGTCTCACCAGGGAGTGGTGAAACTCATTGTATAATTAATTTCCTTAGGAGTCTTCGATCACACTGGAGTTAAGCACAAGGTCGTGTGAATTTGGTTGCAGAGATATCCCTCTGATACCTTCCTAGTGTCAGATATATTTATGGGGTTCTCTTCATATTTGGGCCTTTGCTAGTACCTTTACCTCCTTGAGAGATGGTTCTTTTGATATTTTAGTCTTTGATACCCTTCCCATACAGTGGACTAGACCTGTGATTATTCTCCTAAGCATTTTTAATATCATGGCGAATTTAGTTTCTTGACCTAGGTATCCACAACAACTCAGGGAAGCTATGACTATAAACTGATGTCTTCCAGTCTTCTACACAATCCTCCAAAGGTGCAATTCTACATCATGTGAATAAAGGAGTTGAGGTCGAACAAAACGAGACTTCATTTTATTATCGGACAATGAGGTATACCGTTAGCAAACATGACACAACCTATCGATAATGAAAGTAGGTATCAAGGCAACGAGTACATTCTTACAAGTGTGAATAAACGAGTTGAAGTTTAAAACTTGAAGAATCCATCGATCAGGAGACATTGATGTATTCTCAGTTGTCAATGGTGAGAGAACCTGCCACTAATGATGGCAAGCCTTTAGGTACTCATAGGACTCTAGGTCTCATCTCCAAAATAGATGAGATGAAGTCGATGGAATGAGACATGATGAAAGGAGAGCATTAAGGAATCTCTCATCATTCAACACAAGGTACAAAGCAATAGCTTTATGATTTAGAGGAAGCCATACAAAGAATATGTTCATGAACCAATGACACTTTGCATCTTTCACATGTGCCTTGTGTAAGCAGTACATGAAAAAGACCCATTAAATAGAAGACAATGAGGAAAATTGTTGACAAAGGCAAGGAAACCACCAATAGGGATAATGACATCCAAGAAACTACACGAATCCCAATGTGTGAATAGATGTCTTTCCATCGAACACAAGGGAAACCACCCAGTCAACAACCAATGATGAAATGTTGATTGTTGGGTTCAAGGTTACCTAGCAATGAGGAAAGTAGGACCAAGGTGCGCGATAGGACTACAACTTCACGTGATTCTGAGACATAATGAGAGTATGGATGACATGCAAAGTCAAGAGTTCTGATGAATGACCAACACAGGTTAATAGATATCCTTTGAACAAGAGCATGAGACATATGGACGACTCTAGCACCAGGAGGCATCAATCAAACTCTCCCTAGGGACTCAAAGAGTAACCAGTTGGAGGAGTAAAAACTCTATAACGAGCTCAAATTCCTAAGGTCATGCTAAACAAAAAATTATGATGATAAGTGGACTAAACAATTTTTTTCTTTGTTCAGAGGTGACATGATTGCTGCCAATATAACATAATACTCCCTTCTCGCCCGTCTTTTTTTTTTTTTCATAGTCAACTAAATGCTATGTTACAAAGGAGGAAACGAGTGTCACAAGTAAGCAAAACTAGTTCCATCAGTGGAACATACCTATGCTCAATGCAAAGAGGTGCATGTGGGAGATGGAAACTCGGGGGAATGTTTCCTCTTGGGTATAGGGTTTCAAGATGCAAAGGATATAAAAAAGGGTCTTCTTGGTTGAGGATGCAAACTTCTGAGGTAAACGGATTATAACAGAAAAGTGAGAACCAACAATAGGCTCAATACTGCAAGAAGGGGCATGAGATGCAATCAGAACTTAACACAAAAAAATGTCATTTTTCTTAATCTTAGTCTACTTTGTTTGAAAGAGGGATAAAATTGCACCAAATAGACATCCTTTCAAATCCTATTTATGAGTGTGAAAGAGACTTGTCAAAAGTGAGGATGGCTTCCAAATCGTTGATAAAAGTATTTGAGAAGATGCAATCCATATTCATGAAGTTGAATGTTACAAATACGTGGATGCAAGCAATCAGCCTCACCATTGGGAAATAATGTGGGGAATGCCATGTCTATTAACCCTTCAACATTATATTCATTGATTGGATATGAACCAATAGTTGGTCAGTCAATTGGTTGAATAGGTCAAGACTCAACATTTTCAATAAATGTTCTTATTTCTTCCACTTCTATACGTTCATTGGGTAGGCGAGCAAAAAATATAAAGGATGAGAGTCCAAACGGTCAACGGGAAACCCTTGAATGTCAACAACATTGTTATTTGTTTCTTCAATATCACAACCAACAAATTTAAGCTTAATTGACACATCTATTGGGTTTTCAGGAAGAGAAGCAACTGAGTCAAGGTCAATTTGAACATCTTGATAAAATTTATCCATTTGAATTTTGTAAGATAATGCATTCATCACCCATGATATCTACACATAAACTTCATAATATTTGGATTGGGCACCACATCTTCTCACAATCAGGAAGTCAAGGTCTTCAACATGTCGTGGAAGGTTTCTAGCAGTCACAGAAATATCTTGCAGAAAGTTGATTGTGTGGCCACTATATTTATATTTCCCACCACGAGCATTGGTCACTTGCAATATAGGATTTACATGTGCTATGTGCATCTATTCAACTTGGGTAAGTACTCTTAGAACATGAGTTTTCTTACCAGGATCCATGTGATTCCATCGAGAAAAATGATGGGAACCTCTCTCCTTCTTACACCTTTTACAAATAGGTACTTTAGACCCCCTCACAACTTGGATACCATGATATGAGTCTTGGCAAACATGGTACATTTGAGCATTGAAGAGATTATCTATCTTTGCTCGAAATATTTTATGTACTGCAATCATATTGGGATGAAACTGTATATGTCCTCTATGCATAGGATCATGTTCACCACCAATGGGAAGAGTAGAATGACCTCTAAAATCTACTTCATCTTCAACAATGTTAGAGGGCCCACCAAAATTTGCAGCAGCTGGATTGCGCATGTTACTTCCAACAGTTATTTCCCTTAAATTCATGGATTGCATTTCTCTATCATGATTGCATTGAACGGTGTCCTCGTCATAAAATACTAAAAACTTTAATGTCGACCTAAGTGTGAAAAATGAGGAGTGTAAATATAAAAAATAATATAAAATCAAATACATATAACATCAACATTTGCTTGCCAATTAGATAGTCTTGGAATATTTGAAGGGAAATTATGAGATGGGTCTCATTGACTTGTAACATGAGTTGTTACAACATGTACAAAGTTCATTTTTGTATGTCTATTTCAATGAAATATATACTGAGCGAAGAAAAAAAAACATGGTTAAAGTCATTAATAGAAGAAAATAACTGCCACTATAGTCATCATTAATGAGGATTGAAACACCTTTGTTGTTCCAAGTGAAACAGTATGTCGGATGATTGATTCTGTTGGTGGTATGACACTTTCTATAGAATGATCGTTGTGAAAGGAAGGAGCAATGTTAGCAGGAGGAGTTTGCAAATTTTGTAGCAAACAGGAAAGAAAATGATGAACAAGCACTTCAGTAGATGGCACATGTTCCTGAATGACATCAATGACTATATCCTACATGTTTTGTGTTATTGATTCATTATCTAAACTTGCACTTCCATTGCTGTAAGTATGGAGGTTTCCATTTGTAGGTATCCTATGGACATGATGATCTTCCAGAAAAAGAGAAGTTTTCCCAATAAAATGAATGTCGTTAGAAGATTGTAGAATAGTAGAAATATTAGGATTATGAAAATATTCAGGGAATGAAACATTCATGGAAAATGTTCTTTGCATGATATCAGCCAAACTACGATACTTACAGCTATGGGGAAAATCAATATCCGTAGTACTTTCCCTCGTATGTCTTTGATATAGAAGTCTTCTATGTTGATTTATTTCATCTTTGTTTCATTGATACCATAAACGTTGACGTTCATTAGCCCTGTCACGTGACGTTGGTGATATATTGTGTTTGGTAGAACGCTTACTTGTTCGTTGAGTGGATATTTCTACAAGTACATAGAAATAATAACAGATTTTTAACATCACCAAAGAAATATAAATTCCATTGGTATAGAGAAGAAGAAATTATGGAATTAAAAAAACAATAAATAAAAAACATATTTAGATACATTTGAATATATATAAAGTGACATGAACATGATAATAAAGAAGACATGAAATAAAATGTAAAAGAAAAATTGCAATAACCATAACATGTGAACTTAAAAATTAAACCAATTCATAATGGAATAAAATTCATAAATAAACTTGCAATAACCATAACAAAATCACTTAAAAATTAAATTAATTCATAATTTTGAAAATTTATAATGGAATAAGAACATTTTTGAAACAAGTACAAAATGTTTGATAATATTTGATATTACTTATTATAAGTCCAAGTAGCCTAAACCATCACATTTGTTCCCAATGGTGGAATGTCATCAACAAAATCCATATTTTGTAGAAGTGGAAAAACATTTTCATTTTCAATTAGATCATTGAAATGGTCTTGAAATGGAAATCTCAACCCAGAGTTGTATAACATGGAAACATCAGTGATATTTATTGGGACACATAAGCCAATAATCAAGTCATATAACATGACTGGAAGTTTGGTGTTATTTCACATCAGTACTATTGCACCAACTGTTCATAATGGAAGATACCCAGGGAATTTTTTATTTATGTCTTCTAAAAGTTGTTGCAACAAATTCCATTTGAATCCCTAGTCATCCTCGAAATAGTCCAAACTTTGTTCAATACATGGCTGACTGAATTGAAAATTATCCAATTCTTTAGTAGACCAAATAGTGGTGGAGCCATTATTGATGAGGCATATAAGTTGGTTATTGTATAATACCAATGACATACAACATATGTCTGTGATTGGAACAAAAGATAAACCCCACTGATTATTTAAAACATCCAACCAATATATAGTGTACCCATACTGAGGGTAGTCATCATAATATTTGTCCAAATACAACCAATAAATTTTACTTTTGTAGACCACTGCTTTTTTTGGAGATTTAGTCCCACCATAAGGAATGGTTGTCCTCCTCTAGACATTGTCAATGCTACTACAAATGAAATAATTTAATTTATTCTTTCTGCAAATATGTTTCAAAACAACCTATTCATATTTTCTCTCACTGATATGCTCCAAGAGTGTAAAGAAACCCCCATCTCCAACCCATATAGAACCTATATTTTTTAATGACTTGGTAAATGGATTCATCACAAAATAATTTTTTACAAGGGAGCATCTTGTTGGTGAAGACAAAAAAATCATGGATTGAACTTTGCATTCAATTGTGTATCTGGAATCTATAAATGGCACATGAAAATGACATATGCGACCAATTTGATTAAGGTATGCTCCTACGAAGCAACTTTCATCAATAATGAGAAATGGAATAAAAAAATCAAATTCATTGTTGGAAACTTGATGTCATTGAGCAAGGAATGAACGGATTCGTAGAATATCATTCGAGTGTTTACAAATAGTTCTAAATCTTGTCAATACTGAAAAAGGGAGACAAAAAAATAAACTCCAAAATATGGAATGGAAAACAACTCCACACCGTTGGATCCATAATGATATCAAGAAGTTTCCTAATAGTGACAAAATAAGAAGAGAGTGAGTATAACTATTATTTAATGAAATCTAAAATATGAAACCTTTAATGAATAGCACAATGAATAAAAGCACAAATATTTCAAAACAAATGAAATAAATGAGATAAATATGAAGTAAATTAATAGATGCATCAAATGTAAGGATGTACATGTATTAAGCATATTTAAAACCCAAATAATTTTATAAAAACATCTAATGCATGATGTGGCTACCAAAAGCATTACATATAATAAAAAACATTAATTATGAAGATATAATGGAAGGAAAGGGAAACATAATGCATACATATATGGATAATGTATTGATGTAATTTTAAAACGAAAGGGAAAAATAATACATACATATATGGTTAATTTATTGATCTTATGTGCTTTAATCTAGTGGTAACATGGATATATAGTTTTTTTGTTTAAATTAAATTTTGGGATTCAAAATCCATATCTTGGAAAACATCAACCTTATGTATATGTCAAACATCAACCACATATAGGGAGTCTCTATGACTAATGTGAAAACCATGCAAATGGAATTTTAATGAGACCATAAAGAATGCTCGGCACAAACCTCCAATATAGTGATAAGGACCAATATGCTATATAGTTTTTTTTTTTTTTTTTAATTGATTTTCTAGGATTCAAAATAAACATATGGGAAAAATTTAACCTTATGTATTTGGAAAACATCAACCTTATGTATATGGTTGCAGAGCACTTCTAGGGAGTCTCTATGACTATTGTGCAAACCATGAAAATCGACTTTTAATGATATATCATAAATAACCCTTGCCAGTAATCTCCAATATAATGAAAAAGGACCGATTTTACACTCAAATTTATTTTCCGTTCTCCTTTATTTAAAGTTATAAAATACATTTTATATTTATAGCTATAAAATATAGTTTCTCAAGGTAATAAAAATTTTAAAGTTGATAAATGAATAAAAAACAAAAATATGTAAAGAAGAAAAGATTAAGGATAAGTAAGGTGCTTTATAATGTAATATATTAAGGTGCTTTAATTAATTTATATATTCTATTACTTTATTAATTAACTTATGTAATGTAATAAATAGTTTAATAATATAATCTATTAATAATGTATTGATACAATGATTTGATAAATCATTATTGTAGTAAAGTTTAATGTGTAATTAAAATAATACACTTATGATATATAAATTAATGTATAAAATATGCAATACATTAATGTGTTAAATGATTAAATGTATTAAAATATTAATCTATAATATAATGTATGAATATTAATTAATTAGTAAAAATAAATTATCAATTAATGATAAAAATAATATTTAATTAATTAATACATTGATATATCAAATAATACCTTTAGGATCATTGTAGAGGAGTTCTGCAATACTAAAACCAATATTTTTTGTTGTTTTGTTAACTTTAGAAAAGCTTTTGACATGGTTTGTAAGAAAAACATTTGGAATAGGTTGGAAGAGATAAAAGCGCCTCTCGAGTTGAGGGTTGCTCCAATAAGGATGTATGAGAACATTATTGATAAGTTTAAAAACACTAAGGGTTGGTCAAAAGAGATTAATTGCAATATCAGAGTCAAACAAGGTTGTATGTTGTCCCCTACCCTTTTTGGCATATACATTGACAAGTTAGAAGAATGCTTGGAGAAAGCAGGGTGTGTCGGCCCTACTCTCACTCGTATAGTCATTAATATTCTTCTTGATGCTGATGATATCATTCTTATGGCAAGGATTCCCCGTGATCTTGAAAACCAACTAAGAATCCTCAAGGATTTTTTCTCCAATATGGGTATGACTGTTAATACTGATAAGATTAAGTTCATGATTATTAAATCCAATAAGATCCCTCATGATACCTTTTTATATGAAAAACAACTTGGAAGAAGTGAATTCATACAAATATCTTGGAATTGATATTCACCACAAACTCAATTGGAATTATAGCATTGAGAAAAATATTACTGGGGGATGAAAAGTTTATTATGGGCTTGAAAACAATTGTAAATCAACTGATCTTTGGAGTTCAGATAAGAAGAAACTCATCTTTGAGACTCTTGTTACACCTGTTATTCTTTATGGATGTGAAGTATGGGTTTGTAGTATCTCTCGTGAATCCTGGAGAAAGATAGAGAAAATAAAAAATAATTTTATAACCTATAATCTCAAAATTAAAGGAAATACGCCCTATCCCATCCTCCCCTTAGAAACAAGCCTCTCCCCCATTGAGAGCATGGATATGACTAGATACCTAATGTATAAGAACAAGTTAAGCCACATGGAAGACAAGAAGCTACCCAAAACTGTTTCTAATCAAGTCACAACCACCATCAACTCAAGCGAGGATGGCATAAAGACCCACGTTCTTGGCTAAACTATTGGGGAATCATGGAAGAAACCATTTTGCAGAATAAAGATACTATTAAAAAAAAAGTCAAATCAAAATTTAAGGAGAAAATGTGATGTGATAAATGGTTAGAGGAAAAAATAAAATTAAGGTAATTTAAAGATGTAATCAACCCTAATCTAGAAGATCAAAATTATTCATTTGTTTTACCAAGTGTAAAGAAACAAATAAGCATTGCTAAGATAAGAAGAAATTCTCACGAGCTCCATAATGAAACTAGGCGTTGGTCAATTCCTAAAGTGCCATGGGATGAAAGAGTGTGTCACCTTTGTGACACTAAGAATGTTGAAGATGAAAAACACTTTTTCTTAGATTGTCCATCCTATACCCATATTAGATCTTGTTTTCAAAATATTTATCACACTACCAACCTTCCTAACGTCTTAACTCAACAAAAATATGCTGATCTTGGAAAGCTTCTCTTAATTCTTTTTGAGCATCGAAACAAAATTTTAGAGAATCAAGTAATCACTTACCCTCTTCAGGTCTAATAGACCAATTCGGTCTTAGTGGACGTTAATCTTCATCATAATATCAATAAATTAATAAAATATTAAAGTAATGCAAAAAATTACAGGAATGATATATATAATAATGTATAAAATATCAAATACATTAAAGCACTAAACCATTAAATGTATTAAATAAATATCTTAATTAGTAAAAATACATTATCAAATACTAATCAAAATAGTATTTAATTAATTAATACATTTATATAATATCAATAAATTAATAAAATATTAAAGTAATACAGAGAATACATTAAAGATATATATAATTAAATAAATATCTTAATAGTGTAATGTATTAATTAAGTAATACTATTAATTTATTTATACTATTTATTGATAAATAAAAGTATTAATAAATTAATATGATCATGATGATGATTAACGTCCACTAAGACCAAATTGGTCTATAGGACCTTAAGAGGATAAGTGATTACTTGTGATTCTTTAGAATTTTGTTTCTGTGCTCGAAAAACATTAAGATAAGACTTCCAAGATCACCATATTTTTCTTGAGTTAAGAGGTTAGGTAGGTTGGTAGTGTGATAAATATTTTGAAAATGAGATCTCATATGGGTATAGGCTCGACAATATAAGAGAAAGTGCTTTTCATATTGAACATTTTTAGTCTCACAAAGGTGACACACTCTTTCATCCCATGGCGTTTTAGGAATTGACCAACACCCAGTTTCACTATGGAGATCGTGAGAATTTGTTCTTATCTTAGCAATGCCTATTTTTTTCTTTACGCTTGGCAAAACAAATAAATAATTTTGATCTTCTAGATTAGGGTTGATTACATCTTTATAATACCTTAATTTTCTTTTTCCCTCTAACTCTTTATCACACCACATTTTCTCCTTAAATTTTGATTTGACGTTTTTTTTAATAGTATCCATATTCTGCAAAGTGGTTTCTTCCATGATTCCTCAATAGTTTAGCCAAGACGGGGCATCTTTATGCCATCATCGCTTGAGTCGATGGTGGTTATGACTTGATTTTGAAACAATTTTAGGTAGTCTCTTGTCTTCCATATTGTTTAACTTGTTCTTATACATTAGGTATCTAGTCATAGCCATGCTCTAAATGGGGGAGAGGCTTGTTTCTAAGAGGATGATGGGATAGGGTGTATTTCCTTTAATTTTGAAATTATAGGTTATAAAATTATTTTGTATTTGCTCTATTTTTCTCCAGGATTCACGAGATATACTATAGCCCCAGACTTCACATCCATAAAGAATAACAGGTGTAACAAGAGTCTCAAAGAGGAGTTTCTTCTTATCGCAACTCCAATTCTTCTTATCGCAACTCCAAAGATCAACTGATTTACAATTGTTTTCGAGCCCATAATAAGTTTTTTATCCACCAATAATCCTTTTCTCAATGCTATAATTCCAATTGAGCTTGTGGTAAATATCAATTCCAAGATATTTGTATGAAGTCAATTCCTCCAATTTGTTGTTGTCCTATACAAAAGTATCATAAGGGATCTTATTGGATTTAATAATCATGACCTTAGTCTTATCAGTATTAAAAGTCATACCCATATTGAAACTCATATGAATAATAATTTATTAATTAGTAAAAGTACATTATATTAAAATATTATATAAATAATTAAAATAGTTAAATTAATAAAATATTAAAATATTATAAATAATACATTAATAATATATAAAATAATAAATATTAAATCAACAAATGTATTAAATAAACAGCTTTATAATGTAATCTATTAATTAATTTATATATTTTATTATTTTATTAATTAATTTATGACACAAAATAAAAAATTTATTAATAATGTAAGTTATTAATTAATTCATCCATTAATAAATTCTTAAAGTATTAAAATTAATTGATTAATATAAAATAAAAATACATTTATCTATAATATATTACAGATTAATGTATTATTTAAATAAAATACTAATCATATATAAATGCATATATAAAATGATAAAAAAAAACAATATTAATATTTTGAAATAAATGTACTAAATAAATTAAACATTAATTCTATTTAATTTATAAATTAAAGTATTAAAATATTACAGAATTAATCATAAAGTGTATAACATGATAAATACATTAATTAAAAAATTTAGACATTAATAAAGTGACTCATGTTACCAGTTCGGTGAAAGTGGAGTGAAGCTCACAATCTAGAGCAAGAAAGATGTAAGATATAAAAATTAATGGGACTATCAATAATCACTCAAAATATAAAATATTAATGAGTTAACAACATAATGATTCAAGCGCATTTTCTTCCACATATTCAAACACATAATTTATCATTTTCTAGTGCATTTTCTATGACAGATTCTGAATAATGATTTTCTATGACAGATTCTCAATAATGATTTGTGGGCTTATTTACAGGTGACGTTGTATGTGGAGAATGAAAGTCCTAGGGAAATAAGAGAGGTCATAGAAAAGCATATATAAACCTTATAGAATTAATCATATAAAAAGCATGTATAAAATGATAAATACATTATTTAAAAAAAATTAAACATTAATAAAGAGACTCATGTTACCAGTACTGTACCCCGTGAAACTGGAGTGAAGTTCACAATTTAAAGCAAGTGGACCAAGAAGCAAGTTGACAAAAAAAATGTAAGATATAAAAATTAATGGGACTATCATTAATCATTCAAAAAAATGCAATATTAACGAGTTAACACCATAATGATTCAAGTGCATTTTCTGCCACAGATTCAAGCACATAATTTATCATTTTCAAGTGCATTTTCTATGACAGATTCTCAATAATGATTTGTTGGCTTATTTACAGGTGACACTGCATGTGGAGAATGAAAGTGCCAAGGAAATAAGAGAGGTCATAGACGGGAGGTTGGCCTTTTACAGAGTATATCACATATGAGTTATTTGGGAATGCTTTCACAGATATTTGGGATGTTGAAGTCTGGAGGTCTTTTACGCACATCTAAATATATTTTCACGCATATCTCGATCAACTGAAGTTTGGAGGTCTTCAAGGGAAGATTGATAATGCTCCCATGTTTATCTTCATAAGGAATATAACACAGAAATCCATAGAGACATTAAAAAGAAATGGGATTCTATTTGTTTCTTAGAATAATAAATTATAAACTAAAATTTTATAAATAATAAATTTCAAAATTATGAACAATAATTATTATGGAAAATATATAAAAATAGTTAGGTAAATCTTTTACTTGTCGATTGAACGTGCTTCATGCTTTTGAACCCGAATTTACGAAACATATATGTCATTATTATACTTGTTGAGTATGGCAGAGGTCGACACTACATTTCTATATGTTCATTAGTTTATCA
>ML785590.1:184324-201639 GCA_009831015.1 Picea engelmannii
GTTGGTGAAACAACTCGAGCACCTCCCCAATCCATTGAAAATTGGAGTGCTCGCAAATTTGAGCACTTCCCCAGTCAGAAAGAAGGATCGTGATCGTTTTCCATAGTAATACACGCATTAGAGACCACCATTTAGAACCATAGGCATGGCTGCAAATGGGTTCCATTTCCATGGAAAATTGTATACAAAGGGATCCTCCTGCCAATTCCAAATCCCCTATGTTTCCCACAAACAACATAGATGATATTGCTCTTGTATATGATAGTGAATCGACCACCACATCGTCCCTTTGATCCCTCCTATTTTTATCACTTACTCTATACTCTGTTAACAAAATATTATTCCACCATATCAAAAATTCATTCTGAGAGAGAATTAAACATAATAAATCGTTAAAATTGATAAAACCGTTACTCGCCTCACTAGTAGTCGACCAACATGAGATTTCCCTCAAAATCAATTCTTTCTCAATGTTCTCTTTATAAGCAAGAATCATTGGTGGTGCCAATAACATCCCCGATTTTCAAGAATGTGGTTGCTCCATGCCATTTCCACACAGCAATTGTCTGCACATGGTGATCAATCATGATAATACCTATTTTTCCTCCCATTCTGATCTATTGATTTGTTTCTCCTAACTACCTTCTTGTCTATCTTCTAGTCAAATTCTCAAGCATTGTCTAACAAACCGAAATCAAACCACATAGGGTTTTTGGCTGAGATGGGTGTGCCTACCTTGTGTCGTTCCATATAGTGACTTTGATTTTGTTTCAACATGTGCTACGGGTTGAATAAGAAAATCATATAATGATGTTGGGGAATCGATCTTGTCCGAACTCATTTTATGAATGAGTAAACCAAATGTTCAACACGCTGCATAACATAAAAAGAATCAAGTTCAAATCCAAATAAACGTTCGTTGGCGACAATCTGCATTAAAATTAGTTGGATGTGGAGTACATAATTACACCCACCTTTAATAAATTATGGGTTCTCCAAACCATGCATGTGGATGCGGGTTCGAAAATACATGCAGGTAATTGCATGTAGGAGACAAATTTTACAGTTTTTCCGATAGAGTATCTTGGGTCCAATTTTATGTTCATTCATAAGTTTACATGTGGTTCTATTAACTTGAACTAGCCAATAATTGGCTTAGTGCATGGTGGATAATGATTTCCTTTGTCATGGTATTTTTTCTAAACCATTTAATCTTAAAACACAATAGTGCATTTAGATAATTAAAATATTCGAGTAATACAATTTTACTTATTAATTCCCTAATTCCCGCCCTTTGAGATGAATAGGCTTATGGGAACTTTAATGAATTTACTCATAAAACATAGCAACATTTGTGCATTTAGATAATTAAAAGATTCCATTAATCCAATTTTACTTATTACTTCCTACCCTTTGGGCTAAGAGACTATTGGTAATCCATTTTTCATTTTAGTGTTAGATTGGAAAAAAATCCCGATGAAAACTCCGTTGATGTCAAGCAACTAGGATGAGTCCTAGATCTGAGTAGCACAAACTTTTCTCACAATTCCATTGTGAGAGATCCGATGATGCTTGAAAATCAATTGTCACTCTCTATTGCAAAAGATTTTGGAGCTGCAGTTAGCTTATGAAGCCAAGGTAGAGAAAAGACTTTGCATCTTGCTAAGCCTTACGTGCCCAGAATTATATCCTTTCACCTTCAATATTCCCAAGGATTTGAATATCCATACAATAGAGAGAGGCCACATCCTAGAGTAGAGGTTTTTTACTACACTATCGTTCTTATTTCCAACAATCAAGATCCAAATATTCCAAAAGAGGAAAAGAAGGAAGAGCCTATTTCAGAGGAAATGTCAACCCTTATGAGAACCTTTAGTTTTCTATGGACTTCTATCAGCTCTTAAAACATTAGTCCCATACGATTTCTCACAAACTTGACTTGGTGAGAACTCAACCAGAGGGTTGTGAAAATTGTGATGAAGTTATCCCTACGTATTTTTTCTACTCTTGGGAACTGATCCCTATTTGGAGCACGTTCAAGAAACCTTTAGCTCTCCTTATCAATAAAGATGCCACCAAAACTGAGGAGGGAAAAGGGGAGGTGGAAGAATAATATTTTGAGTTCAAACCATCGATGCCAGATGAATTGCATATTCAATATGTGGTATATTTATACTTTGTAGGATTCAAATTCATGCCTCTCGACAACAATCTCACCTTAGTACAATTTGATGAGAAGACTGCATCTCTAGTAGCTCCAGTGCTACTTTTGGTCTTCACTTACTTTCATGCTATTTTCTCTTTGTATGATTGCAAGAAGTGGTTAATTAAGCTACAAGACTAGAGGGTTTAGCCACAACATTTATGTAATTGTGAATATGGTGGGATCTAGATGTTGGAATATGTAATTACAAGTTGGTGATATCTTAATTTCTCCATCGATTTGTCTGTTAGTCATTTTTTCAGCATTTTTTTAGTCAGATTGACTGACAGTATATAAGTGCAAAGTCACACATTTACTCAAAATTCATTCAGCAAGAAGGAAGCTATAAATGGAGCCGATATCTATCTTCTCAGATTAAGTTAAGTGGTTGAAGATTCATTCGAATTAATGAAAGTCTGTAATGTTGAGTCGGTCTTAGCATCTGTAGGAAGTCTCAATCGAAGTCCATACAAGTATGAGTCATTTAGTTATTCGATGATGCTAGAGAATGATAAAGAGAAGCATTTGATGTGTAGATAAGAAGCATAAAGGTAGAGAGAACTAGCAACAACTGAAGAGTGTAGAATTCTTGCAGAAACCTAGATAGATCTAAAATTCTAGTTAAATTGAACAAATGCAATTTGTTGATATTTAAGAGATGAGATAAAGTTTTTGCTCCATAAATCAGAGAATTATATTAATAAAAAATGAATATACATGATCAACCATCCTCAAAAAATAAGAGAGAAGGTGAATATATAGAATTTCCAACATAGAAATTCTAGTCAAAAAAAGTTAGAAATAGCTAAAATAGGTGTCATAAGCTAAGGGAGACCACATAGTTCGACCTAGACTACTAAAGATACATGTCACACACTCATTAATTTCCACAAGATTCAAGTGATGCGCATTAGATCACTTAAGCTCACTTAACTGACAAGAGAAGCAGTTCCAACTCACTTAACTGACCCGAAATAGTAGTTATTAATAATAGTAACGGAAAAAATAATTAATTGAGGAATAAATCTCTGACTCAAAGAGGAGGTGTGCATTCCCCAATAATAGATGAGTTTTTTCATGGGGGATTTGGAATAAATCATCAATAAATCAAGAATAAATCAAGAAAATCAAGAACCAGGAGTTGAGTCTTGATAAAAAAATAACAGTTTTCCCTAAAATCTAGGGATGAGGCGCCCTTCTTCTGTATGTGGCCAAATTAGGTGAAATAAAGTGTAAATGAATGTATTAACCAATATCTAGGATTCTAAGCTAGGTATAAACTAATGTAAGTTAGGGTTATGCTCCAACACCCCCCCTTAAGCCTAATTGTAATGACAAAAAATTTGAGTCCCGACAACCTGGCCATTTTAGGTACTCATTACATAAAAGAAATCCTCATGAAAAGAGGAAAGAGGGAAAACCTCGTGGGAAACACCCCCCCGAAAAAAAAAAAAACAGGAAAAAAAATGTTGAGTGGCCAAAAGTGACCTACTCAGTTGTCTCCACCACTCCAAGCATAGCTCTCAGTTCTGAAAATTTCTTTTTAGTGAAGGACTTGGTGAAGATGTCTGCAACCTACTGTTCTATGGGGAAGTATTGTAGTGAAATGACTCTGTCATGGATCAAGTCACAGATGTAATGCATGTGATGAACTTCCCATCTGCGAGAAGTGGCAATGGCCAAAACTAGTCAAATGGAGTCCATTTTTGCAACAAGTGCAAATGACTTTGTGTAGTCTATGCCATGTACCTATGAGTATCCTTTTGTGACAAGTCGAGATTTATACTTGCTGATCTCACCATCTACAAAAATATTTGTTCGATATATCCATCGGCATTGAACAAGCTTTCTTCCTTTCGGAAGTGGAACCAAGTCCCATGTGTTGTTGTCCATAAGAGCAGAGTACTCTTCATCCATGGTAGCCTCCTAGAGTGGGTTTCCAGCAGCCTCAGAGTATGACTTTGGATCTGAACCAACTGACATATAGAAATGTATGGGCAACAAAGATTCTGTGGTAGCCAGGGCTTGAGGAGCCCCAAACAACTATGATCTAGTCCTTCTTGTATATGCAGGATGACTGACTAGTTCATCCGCATCTTGAAAGGTTTTCTCTACCCAAGTTGACAACTTAGTTGGAGAAGCCATGACCTAATCCTCATCCTCTATATAAGACCCAAAATTCTTCTCTAATTCCTGCTCTGAAGTGCTCGAAGAAGTTTTCAACTCCTCCTCATCAGTGACAACAAGTGGTTCCTCGACAGGGTCTTCTGAAAAATCATGCAGTGATTCTTCTTCAAACTTCACACTTTGAGCTAGAATGAAATTTTCAGTGTGAGAGTCCGGAAATATATATCCTTTGACACCTTTAGGATATCCAACAAATATGCATTCAACACTTTGAGGCTCTAAAGCCTTCCTTTTATCTGTCAGAATATGAGCCCATGCTCATGAACCAAAAATACGAAAGTGTGACACTTTCGGTTTCTTATTGGTCCAACATTCAAAAGGAGTGGTGCCTTTGAGTGATTTGTGAGGAACTTGGTTCTGAATGTATGCTGCACAATTAATAGCTTCAACCCATATCTTGGGAGCTAATGATTTCAATTGTAGCATACAATTGGCCATCTCTTTTAAGGATCGATTTTTCCTCTCCGCAACATTGTTCTGTTGTGGTGTATATGGCACTGTGTGTTGTAGTTGTATACCTGCATCAATACAAAGTTGTTGCACATATTTTTTGACATAATCCCCCCCATTATCAGTACGGAGTATCTACCCAAACTCATTTTAAGCAAGTGCTTTAAATTCTATAAGGCATTCAAATACTTTCGATTTTAATTTCAAAAGAAATATCCAAGTAAAGCGAGAGAAATCATCTATGAAGGTGAGTACATATCGAGCCTTAGTAATTGAAGGCTGCGGGAATGGGCCCATGATGTCACTGTGAATCATCCTAGGAGGTGAAGAATCTTTCTGTGCCTTCCCTTTGTCAAAATTTTTCTCTGGATGCTTGCCAAGAATGCATACTTGACATACACTGCTTATGAATTTAATAGCTGGCAATCCTTCTACCATGTTTTCCTTGTTGAGTTGATGCAAGTACTTATAGTTTAGATGGTCAAATCTTTCATGCCATAACCTGTTGATATCATTAGATTGTGATAGAAATACAGTGCTAATATATTTAGGAAAAAAGTGGGAGAAGAAATACAAACGAGAACCATGATCTGCAATTCCATGTGCAAGTTGTGAGCCTTTGGAAATGTCGGTAATCACTGTGGAGTCTGGAGTGAACTCCACCTTCCTTCTAGATCCAGAATGAGTGATCTGATATATCAAGAGAATATTTGCGGACAACAAGGGAACATGAAGCACATTTGTGAAGCATCCCCCTTCAAGATCAACAATTCCTTCTCCACACACCTTTGCGGGTGTGGCATATCCCAAGTAAATTGGGGATCCGGTGCTTTCTTAGATGGAGGAAAATTCATCTTTTGATGCATCCATATGGTTCGATGTACCCGAATAAAGGATCCAAGATGATGGAGTGGATCTGATGGCCATTAAAGCATGACCATCTCGTTCTCTCCCTCCGGTTTTGTTATCATCTTTCTTCTTTGCATTTTCGGGCATCGTGAGATTGTGTTGCTACAATTGCTTAGCCATATCATTGATAGTCTTCCTCATGCAATTTTCTTCGGGATGAAAAAATTTGGAACAGTAGCTGCAAAGTGTTCTTTCCTTCTTCTTCTTACCCTTAGGCTCAGAAGAGTTATCTGAATATTATGCAGATCTCTCCTTCTTCGATTCAGGAAATTTACCCATTCCTTTTTTCTTGTCTTTTCCACTGCTCTTTGGAGCATTAGTAGCCGCAAGTGCTTGGCTCTTGGAATGCTTGATGGCACCCATTTGGACTAACTTAGATTTCTCTTGAGTCAATACTGCAATGAAATCATTCAATGGAGGCATTTTCCGTTTTTCCTGAGTCAATTTAGATGCTTGAAAAGATGACACAAATACATAATATTCAAGGCCTAATTTCGAGAGAATTGAAAGGATGAGTTGTTCTTATTCTTTCGTGACTCCACATGCATTAAGTTCAACGAGGAGGGATTTGAACTTGGTGAATAATTCTTGCAGGTTTCTTAAATGAATTGGACTTAGGGATATGAGTTCATTCTCTAGTTGATTCACTCTCATTGCATCCTGCTTGCCGAATAGTCCTTTCAATGTGGTCCAGACCACATCGAGAGTAGTGGCTCTACTGACATGAAAGAGGATATCTCTGGAAATTGATAGGAATATCTACCCAATTGCTTCATCTAATTTATTGAAATACTTTATCTTCTTCGCTGCAGCAGTCAGTTCTTTCTCTGTTCCCATTGTTACCTGGTAAAGCCCTTTTCTTCGGAGGAGCATAGAGATCTCTGTCTTCCATTCGAAGTAATTGAAAGGATTTAGAATGAGTTTTGTGGGCTGAGAGAGATGATCAATTTCTTCTTCCTGTGACTCCTGATGATCTATACCTACAAATAAAAACATGTACAGTCCACTAGATTCAATCTAGCTCTGATACCATGTAGAATTCCTGCAGAAACCCCGATAGATCTACAATTCTACTTAAATTGAACACATGAAATTTGTTGATATTCAAGAGATGAGAGAAATTTTTTTCTCCATAAATCAGAGAATTATATAAATAAAAAATTAATATACATTAGAATCCTTCCTCAAAAAAGAAGAGAGGAGGTGTTATAAGATAGAAATTCTAATAAAAAAAAGATAGAAATAGCTAAAATAGGTGTTATAAGCTAAGGGAGACCACATAGCTCAACCTAGACCACTAAAGATACATGTCACACACTCATTAATGTCCACAAGAGTCTAGTGATGTGCATGAGCTCACTTAAGCTCACTTAACTGACAAGAGAAGCAGTTCCAACTCACTTAACTCACTCGAAACAGTAGTTACTAATAATAGTAATAACAAAAATCATTAATTAAGGAATAAATCTCTCACTCAAAGAAGAGGTGCGCATTCTCCAATAATAGATGAGTTTTTGCATGGGGGAGTTGGAATAAATCACGAATAAATCAAGAAAATCAAGAACCGGGAGTTGAGTCTTGATCTAAAAATAACAGTTTTCCCTAAAATCTAGGGATGAGGCACCCTTCTTCTCTATGTGGCCAAATTAGGTGAAATAAAGTATAAATGAATGTATTAACCAAGATCTAGGAGTCTAATCTAGGTATAAACTAATGCAAGTTAGGGTTATGCTCCAACAAAGTGTTGACAAAAGAAGTCATTAGAGTCGAAGCTCATCTCTATCGTTGTATTTTGTATTTGTGCATAGTTCTAAAGTTATTAATATTACATTTTGTGTATTGAAGAAGTTTTTTTCTTATTTTTGAGTTTATGTTCCAAGCATAGCACTGTGTTAATTCCGCATTTATAAATTATTTCATTAAGTGTGTGTATTCACAACACACACAAAAATGAGCAGCTTGTGCACTACACAGTGGGTTTGAGAACTTTGTAGCGTAGCTTGTTTGGTATGAAGTATTTGAAACTACGTTGCACGGAGTAGAATGCGGGAACCATCAACCCAACAGATTCGATCCCAAGATCTGGTATCAGAGAAGGTTATATCAGAACAATTTTGTCAGAGAAGAAATTCTATTCAAAGTAAAATATGGCGTCTACCTCAAATCTATAACCTCCAGCTTTTAGAGGAAATAATTATGAGATGTGGTTCTTGATCATGAAATCTTTGTTTCAAGGTCAATGTGTATGGGAAATAGTCGAGAATGAATATGTGGAACCGGTAGATCAAGAAGCATATAATTCCCTCACACAAGCTGAGAAAGATGTCTTGAAAGGTCAAAGAAAGAAAGATGGAAAGACATTTTTTTACATACATAAATCCATGCATGTGAGCATACTTCCAAGAGTTTCATAGGAAAATCAAGCCAATGAAGCATGTGACATATTACAAACCTCTTATCAGGGTATGTAAAAAGTAAATATGACAAAACTACATATTCTTAGAAGAGATTTTGAAACCATGTTAATAAAAGATTCAAACACAATAGATTCATTCTACACTCACATCATTGGACTAATAAATCATATTACGTCTCATGGTGAAACCAAAACAAACATAAAATTTGTTGAGAAGGTATTGAGGAGTCTTCCTCCTAAATTTGATACCCTTGTTGTGACTCTAGAAAAAAACAAAGACTTGAGTCAGTTCAGTCTAGATGAACTGCAAGCTTCCCTCATCAATCATGAACACATATTGAATAGATCAAGTATGTCATTAGAGAATGCATTTTTTGCATAGTCACCTATAAGCCATGGAAGAGGAAGGGGGAGAAATAAAACTAGAGGCAGAGGAAGGAGTTATGACAGAAATGGATGCAGTAGAAATCCTGGAAATACTGGTGGAAGAGGTCAAAACCCATGTACTAGCCAATCAAGTTGTCAAAGAATTGACAAATCAAATATTCAATATCATTATTGTTGTTACACATTATTTTCATCACTCCTGTGACCATTAATGATGTAAACCTATTCTTTGTATTTAGAACAACGAGTTGCCTTAATACTTGAAGAAGAATGAAGACACACTTTCCGAGAGAGATGAAAATTACCTTTTCCTTTGTAAAAAACTCATAAAGTGGGATTGTCGCACCTTTTTTTAGTGTTAAGGGTGAAACTATCTAGGATCATCGCAGGTTTCACCACAATATCCTGTGATGATGTCACAATTTTCCTAGCTTTAATGATGCGATGATTTTCATATGAGGGGAAAAAGAGGAATTTCTCGAAAATTCTAGAATACAAGCTTCTAGGGTGAGGTGGCCTCTTATCCGTTTGGATATGAGTCGTGTCCATGATATCATGGGATCATCCTAACCTCTTCTCTATATCCTTTTCACCTTATAAAAGGACAAGAATTCTCATGGGAAAATATTAGATTAATCTTTTGGGGTTGGAAAGTTCTTGAGTTTTGTAGCTTGGAGTTTTTCGAACTTATATGTTGGATTTGAAATTTTCTTTGTCAAGAGAGATTGTTGATCTTAGAATCCATGGAAAAAAAGTGTGTGGGAAGCAAGGAACTGTTGGAAGGAACCTTACAACATCAAGGCATATGGTTGTATCTTTCTTCCACATTATTTAATACAATGATATATTTCTTTCCCATAAAATTGGTCTTATTTTATTGTATGACTCCTTGATCACATACATAGTTTTTGTTGAGTATACATTGTTGCTTTCACTTCGTTGGCTTATGTATTTTTATGTGTTCAACATCCCATAAGTCTTGGAGCAGAGTGAGGATGACACTAGGGAGGACAAACAACATTTAAAAGGTATGTCATTTATCTCTTGTTAGTTAGTATGCTTGATAATTAAAACTTAGGGAAAGTTTTATATTCTATATTGTTTTGTTCTAGTTTCATGGTAAAATTAGTGAGATCTATTTGTGTCCGCACTTACTGATTTGTCCGATAAAATCTATAAAAGGTATGGACATTATTCATATGAGTGAAGAAATAGACAATATAATCAGAACACGCAAAGTCTAAATCAGTCATACAACGCAAATAACCAAACTCGCCCTATGTTTATGGTGTGCATTTTAGTTGTTCCTAGCACAGTAGAAATGCCTAATATAGTGTCACTAGTTCAATGAAATGTTTCTCAAGAAATTCCATGTGACATATGGTACTTATATTCAGGCTTCCATAACCACATGACATGAAACATAGAACTGTTTTATAGTTTCGATGAGTCAGTACAAACCAAGGTTACACTTGGAACATACATCGATGTCATTCTCTTAGGGAAAGGAAGTATAAAATTTTAACCAGAGAAGGAGAACAAAAGGTTATGTCTGATGTATATTGTGTTTTTGTTCTGAAGCATAATATGATGAGTACAGAGCAACCATTACAGAAAGGATATAGAATCTACATGGAAGATAATCACTGTGTGATCATAGATAAATGCCCAAGCAATCTTCTTATTGAAAAATCCAGATGAAAAGTAACAAGATGTTCCCATTGACATTAAATCCAGTCAAGAAGAAGAATATAGTGCAAACCATTGATAAAGGAAAAAGTGTGTAGTTAAACATTACATTTACAACAGAAAGTGTGTGGAGTTCTAGTGAAGAAAATAGTGCGCACAGTATCAATAAAGGAGAAAATGGCACAGAGATGAAGACAAAATTCCAATATGAAATACAGGATGATTCTTGGCTATGGAATGTCAGATTTGGACATTTGAACTTTGGAGGACTAAAGCTGCTACACACAAAGGGTATGGTAAAAGGTTTTCCATTGATTGAAAAACCAGAAAGGATATGTGAAGGATGCATATTTGGAAAGTAGCACAGAGAATCATTTCCAGTTGGTAAGTCTTACAGATCGAAAGTTCCAGTAGAAATAGTACACTCAGACATTTGTGGACCAATGAAAACTCCATCAATAGGAGGAAGCACCTATTTTCTAACATTCATTGATGATTTCTCAAGAAAAACATGGATATATTTCCTAAAGAATAAATCTCATGCATTGGGTTGTTTTCAGCAGTTTAAATCACTTGTGGAGAAACATAGTGGTTTTTACATCAAGTGTCTAAGAATGGACAAAGGAGGAGAATACATTTCAAGAGAATTTCAGAAATTTTGTAAAGTTCATGTCATGTACGGGAAATTTACTGTTTGATACACACCACAGCACAATGGTGTCACAGAGAGAAAGAATAGAACCATCATGGAAATGGCGTGCAATATATTGACAACCAAACATTTTTCAAATGAGTATTGGGATGAAGCAGTAGCAACTACAGTATACATCTTGAATAGATGTCTAACAAAGAGTGTGAAGAATAGAGTTCCTCAGGAAGCCTGGACTTGTTCAAAGCATAATGTGGCGCACTTAAATTTTTTTGGTTGCATTTTTCCAGATGAACTGAGAAGGAAGTTGGACAACAAATGAAAAAAATATATATTTGTTGGATATTTTGAAGAAACAAAAGGATACAGGTTGTATGACCCTGTCGCAAGGAAATTCATAATAAGCCACGATGTTCATTTCGTGGAGAATGAAGCATAGGATGGAACCATTGCAAAGATAGTAAAAATTATTGATGCAATGGAGTATGCTAACACAAAAGATGAAGTGGTTCAAACACCATGCACAAGTCAGTGCGTAGAGCCATCTACACCTTGCACTATGATTCAAATTACTGTGCACAATACTCCAGTAAGAACAATAGGTGTGCAATCTACACCTAGAGAGCAACAAACATCAACAAGAAGTCCAAGAAGTTCTACATCTCCAGATCCAACTTTAGAAAGTCTATTACCAAAAAAGACAAGAAGTTTACGTGACATCTATAATTAAGACGCAACAAATTCATTTTCAGATTTTGCTTTGTTTTCACAAATAGACGATCCATTAACCTTTGAAGAATTTGTCAAAGAGGATGTATGGGCACAAGCCATGGATGACAAAATCATATGCATAGAGAACACTCGAACATGGAATTTGGTTGATGTACCTGAAGACATGGATTCTATAAGCGTCAAGTGGATTTATAAAACCAAGCAATAAGCAGAAGGAAATGTATAGAAGTACAAGGAAAGGTTAGTTGCAAGAGGCTTTACACAACAACCTGGAATTGATTACAATGAAACATTTGCACCATTGGCACGCATGGAAACAGTCACAACCGTGTTAGCTATTGTCACGCAATACAAATGGTCATTTTATCAAATGGATGTAAAGTCAACATTCTTAAATGGAAACTTACAAGAAGAAGTATATGTGGAACAACCAGAAGGTTATGAGGTTCCAGGACAAGAAGACAAAGTATACAGATTAAATAAAGAACTGTATGGATTAAAGCAAGCTCCAAAAACTTGGTATAGTCACGTAGATTCTTATCTCACACAAAATAGATTTCGGAGAAGTGAAAATGAGCCAACATTGTACATAAAATCAAATCAGCAAGGTAATGTGTTAATTGTTTGTTTATATGTGGATGATTTGATATTTACAGGTTATTTTCGCATAGAAGAATTCAAGACAATCATGAAGGATGAATTTGAAATGATTCATTTGGGGCTTATGAGATATTTTCTGGGAATAGAAGTGCACTAGTCCGAAACTGACATAGTTATCTCACAGTCCAAGTATGCACATGCAATATTGAAAAGATTGAATGTGGTGAATTCAAAAGAAACACCAGCACCTGTCATAATAGGATTGAAGCTAAGCAAGGAAGATAAAGGGTCGAAGGTGGATCCCACACTGTTTAAAACACTAGTAGATAGTGTTATGTATCTAACATCGAAAAGACTTGACATTATGTATGGAGTGAGCCTAATTTCAAGGTTCATGGAAACTCCAAAAGAATCACATTGGAAGGTAGGAAAGAGAATACTGAGATATGTAAATGGAACAAAAGATTTTGGTATTAAGTACTCGAGTTCATAATATTTCAGACTCACTCGATACACTGATAGTGATTGTGGAGGAAGCATCGATGACAGGAAAAGTACCTCAGGGTACACATTTAATTTTGGAACAGGTATGGTATCATGGGAATCAAAGAAGCCACCCATAGTGACACTCTCTTCAACCGAAGAAGAGCATGTCACAGCTACAAGCGCAGTTTGTCAAGAAATTTGGATGAGAAGGATGTTAAAAGATTTGTTGCAGGAATAACAAGAACCAGTAATAGTATTTTGTGACAACAATTAAACCATTATGTTATCAAAGAATCATGTGCTTCAGAAGAAAACCAAGCACATTGATACAAGGTATCACTTCATCAGAGAATTACTGAATAAAAAAGAGATCTGTTTAGAATTTTGCTGGGCAAAAGAACAAATTGCAGACATTTTCAGAAGGGCTTTAGCAATAGATGCATTTCAGCATCTACACAGTAGTCTAGGAGTCCGTGCAGTAACAAATGAGTGACAGTAAAATGAAAACTCAAAATTTTGATGTAATTTTCTTTTGTAATCCCACCTACTTATAATTAAGGGGGAGTGTTGGCATATGTAATTACAAGTCGGTGAGGTCTTCATGTCTCCGCCGATTTCTCTATCAGTCATTTCTTCAGTGGTTTGTTAGTTAGCCGAAATGTTAGTGAGACTGACTGACATTTGTAAGTGCAAAGTCACGCATTTAATCAAAAGTCAGTCGGCAAGCAGGAAGCTATAAATGGAGCCGATCTCTATCTTCTTGGGTTGATTTAAGTGGTTGAAGAGTCAATTGAATTAATGGCAGTCTTTAATGTTGAGTCAGTCTTAGAGTCTATAGGAAGTTTCAGTCGGAGTCCATATAAGTCTAAATCATTTAGTTAGTCAATAATGTTAGATGATGTTGAAGAGAAGCACTTGATGCATAGAGAAGAAGCAGAGAGGTAGAGAGAACTGGCAACAGCTGAAGAGTTGACAGAAGAAGTCATTAGATCTGAAGCTCATCTCTATCATTGTATTTTGTATTAGCGCACAACGCCAAAGTTATTAATATCAATTTTTGTGTATTGACAAAGTTTCAATTTTTTTTTTTAGTTTATGGCACACTATGTTAATTCTGCATTTATAAATCATTTCATTAAGTGCGTGTTTTCAAAGCACGAAATAGAATGAGTAGTATATACACTACACAGTGGTTTTGAGAACTTTGTAGCATAGCCTGTTTGGTGCAGAGTATTTCAAACTGCGCTGGACAGAGTAAACTGCACTCACCATCGACCCATCGGAGTCGATCCCAAGACTAGAGACATATCCAACTATTGTTTTTTAGCCACCAATTTATTGAGTTGAAATTCGAGTTGATTGAGTTTACATAGATCCATAATCCATTTACCTATTAGCAAAGATGTGGGAAATTTATAGGGATACAGACATGGGGATCACTCTTGAATTACCTGTCGATGGCTGGACTTGGGCTGATACATAATCTAGCTTAAGCAACTCACAGAGCCTTCTTAATATTTCTGTGACTCTGAGAGCCCCTAGCTGGGTATTCCATCAAATCATTGACAACGAGCAGACAATGATCTCTCCTTAGTTGATCAGAAGAATGGTTTTCTAGGCCCAAGCTGCAAATAGCTATCAACGATAGAAACAAACATTGTTAACATTGGCATACTATGTATCTACAACATTCCTTCATACACTCCGCAGTTAATCACATCCTCCCAAAGAATTGAACTCTGGACTTCAATCTGTCTTTTGTTGAAGTTGTTTGTCTTGCAAGAGCCCAAGCAAATGTATACTCTAAACATGTTGTTTCACATCTTCTCTTCCACCGTCGAGGGTTTCCATCAGCGAAAACGTGTACTCTAAATTATTTTATTTTTCATTATCTAAATTTATTTGTATTTAATAAAACCTTGACATGTTTCTTTATTTAAAAAATGCTTTCATATGGTTAGGATGCTTTATGGAATATGGGTCGAAAAAGGTTTACTCGTTAGGTTCTCATTTATAGTGCTGTCCAGATATTTTTTGCACTTCAATATAGGTCTTTACACGAACACTAGACTAAATCTGTATAAACAAAGGCCATAAGAGGGAGATCATTTTTCATCATATTGTACTTTCTGCAATTTAAGCCACACAATGATACTCATTTGAAGCCTATAAGATTCCGCTTATATTCAACCATGCGGATAATAAAAAAACTGATAACAAGAAGACCTATAAAATATTTTTAACGCACACGTCTGGTTACTGTGAATTTGCTCCCTATCATCTAATCTATCATATTGTAATAGTTAATTAAAATTACAAGTCATTTGCAAGCATAATCCCTAGAAAGGAAACAATATTGCTCTAATCACTAGATTTTACATGAGGCATCTTGGGCTTCGTGGACTCATGTCAAGTTCTATGATAAATTGACATGATGGCTAAACCAGATTTACTCATTGTGGCAGGGTCTTGTTTCCCTTTACAGATTGCCATGTTACATCTACAGGAATTCTCACATATATTTAACCGTAAACAAAAGGAAATTATGCTCAGAATATCTAACTATCATATTCACAACAATGAGAAGGTACTTATCTTGTTTGAAAAATGAATACCAAGAAACTGATTAGAATATAGAAATTTTCTAACCAATCATGGATAGTCCCTTAAAAATACAATGTGTTTCTGATATTTGTTGTGGAATTTTCTAACGAATTATAGATGGTCCCTTAAAAATACAATGGTGGGAGAGAAACTTTTGGTTTATTTTTGCCTTCTCAACCATCAGCTACAGCTACCTGTTGTTCCATTTAAGATATAATTGTTTTCTATCATCAATAATGTATTTGTAGGATTAATGATTCATGACATATTTTGAAGAATAGTCTAAATATTAAATCATTTCTTAGAATTAATGATTAATTTAGGAATTGATTTGGTTTTGGTTGGTTGAAGATTTGTAGGAGTTGTTGAGATATTCTCTCAACCTCCATAGCTATGTTTGGGGTAAGTTGAATCTGAGTTCAACTATATATGTACGTATATATGTGTGCAATAGAATAAGGTAATTGTGTGTAAATACTGTGTGCCTCTGCTCTCATGGATTTTAACTTCATTTTATTGACATACTTTCATTTGTGAAAGTACATGTTATATAGGAAAGCACTCTAAATACAAATATACAACAGTGAATAATATAACTTACAATTTTATATACAAAACACACAAAGTTGTTCTTAGGTCACCACATCCTTCAAGAACCACAAACAGTAACAAACTAACTATAGACATAATCAAATCAACTATATGTTCTTGTGTCAAAAGTACATAAAAACTACCAACTTAAATTATGTTACTCTGTTATATAATTTTACAAACAACATAAATAATACTTCAAACTGCACCACACTCAATCAAAAAACAAATTCACACACAGATCTGAAAGCTGAGAGATTGGACGGGTCAAATATGAGAATAATGTGTCGTTATCTTACAATCAAAAAACAATAGCCAAATCCCATATTGCTTAACATCATAGGAATAATAATAAATTCCATTCACATCCTTTCTTGTGACCCAATCGTTGCTCTGCAATGGCTCTTTCTTGGACAGAATCAGGCAACTCAGCAAATTCTTGGTTGATGCCCCTCTGACCTTCACTACGCATAACACATGTTCGAAACTCTCCAAATCGCAAGGGATGGTGAGGACGTCGATCTGATCCATTTGAAACTCCTCGCCCAATCTGTCTACCAAAGCGGGGTTGATTCAAATAAGAAATGCGCACAAAATATCATTTTCTCTCCAAGTCAGCTAAAAGATTTTGTTACAGGCAGCGATTCTCTCTTCATAGGAAATAAAGAAACAACAATCTCACGCCCTTAACCTGCATTCTTTTAATTAATATGGCAGCTCGTTAACCTGACGAAAACCCTCCTCTCTCACAGGCAGCGTCTCCCCAGATTTCTCGTGCTCTTCATTTATCGCACAAATCGTGGCCTCCTCCTGTCTTCCACGCAAATCCTGTACACACCAGCTATTACTTGGAAATAATGGAGATGTTAGCTAGTTGTTAGCACTAGTAATAAGCGTAAGCGCCAGTTAGAAGAGTCAGTCCTTAATTAAGAGTCAGTTGTCTTTTGTTTTGCATGTAGCCGACTCGCTAGAGTCTTTTCCTATATAAGGATGTAATCTGTATGTTTGTTTGCCTCGTATATTTTATCTTGGTATGAGAGCCACGGGAGTGAGGTGTGAAGATTCTAGAGGTTCGCAGGTCCCTCCTCTGATAGGGTGCGGGGGAATACTACTCATCCTTTCACGCGTTGAGAAACAAAAAAATTCCCGCACGCGAACCACTCGAGAGGTGCGAACAGCTCACAGCCGGAGCATTCGTGGGGTGCAGACTTCTCGCAGGCCACTAAGTCGTGAGCTGCGAACTCCAATAAATCGTGAGGAACGATGATTTTCAACTCGTGCTGTGTAAACCCATCGTTTGTTAAATCCGTGAGCATGGTAAGGCAAATCCGTGCGTGAGAAAATCCAATTGAGAGTCGAGCATGCAGCGTAAGAGTTGAGCATGGATTGATTTTGAAAAGTTTTGAAGAGCG
>ML785590.1:227499-241084 GCA_009831015.1 Picea engelmannii
AGGGGATCTAGGAACCCTAGGAGTAATTTAAGGAGCGATTTTGGGGGAGTGAGGGAATTTAGTCTTTTAATTATTAAAAAGAAATTAATTTTTGGAGAACCCTAGGGATGAGTGACACTTGGACGGCGGAGATTGTTTAGAGTATTGTCATAAAAAAATTAATTAATTAATGATTAGGAAAGTAGGTGGGTCTCATTTTTCTATAAAAGAAAGGGAAAGGAAGGAATAGGGGGATGAACAGTTAGAGTAACATTACACTGCCGAATTGTGGTTTGACGGATTTTCTTGTGAGGAGTTGGGTGTATCTCAGCTATGTTGGAGTGGTAGCTCAGCCGTGGAGGTGAGTTCAGACGCTAGTCTATCTCTGGTTCTTGTGTGGCCCCTTTGCGGCTCGAGGGGATAAGGGGGAAGAAGAGTACCCCTAGCGTTTGGCTGGGAGGTACCGGTCAGCCTTTAGTGGTCAGCGAGTGGAAGAGGCAAGGAGCGCGGGACGCAGAAAGGAGCGCGGGACGCGGCACGGAGCGCGGGACGTCGTCCGAGGAAGGCGAAAGGCAACGGTATGGTTTTAATTGGTGAAGTATAATGCATTTTATCTTCGGCAATTTAATGTTATTGATATTATAGTATTTTGGAAATTGTATGCAATTACTGCCATTCGCATTCTGGATATCGTCAATAAGGTTATCACTTGCCTGCTGAAATTGGTTGAATTGACATCGTTGTACTCTGGAATGATCTACGTTTTAAATGCCTTAATGCTCTGTGTTTTTGCTGAAATTTGGGGCGTATTATTTCTGCGTTTTACCGAGATTGGGGCATTTTATTGAGTTCTATGAGTGGGCGTTTTTGTTTTTATTCTGCGTTCTTTAATTGTCTGGTTTTTTTTATATATAATCTGTGTTCCAATATGGACATTGTCTTCAATATTTTTTTATCATATTTATATGTGGTTAAATGCTTCCTTTCAGGCGGAACAAGTTTGCTTGAACATCAAAACTATTTATTTACATAGAAGTAGATCTATATCACTGTAAGAGGGAGAAACTTGTAAATCAACCATTTGTCACACCCTAATATTTGAATAAGTGCTATCCACGTTCTGGATATCTCTCGTGCCATTTTCATTCCACCCTGGATGTTTTTAAAGAAAAGAATTGGTCTCATTTATAGATAACCGCTCAGGGGTTGAAGAAAACCTTTTCAATTTAATTTCCAGTCAAGAGCTGCGTTTAAGTGACACATGCAAGCCTTTTGCCTTCTGAACGCCTTCAATCCCTTTACATTCAATTGGGTGACTAGAGGTCTGCGCTGTTGACATTGCAAACCCCATGGCCGTCTGAACACAAGATCTGAGACCTACTCCCTTCGTTTTTCTTCCTGGCAATTCGTGGTGCCTTCAGGCAGCCCATTTAACCCCCATTTTGCCAGAACTTAGACCCCATATGCTGGAAACTGTTCTGTCTGTCTGGTTTTACCATTAATACCTCTGTTATGTTGAATCTGACTATGGCGGACCTTGCGTTCTAGTGTCAGTTCTATTGGTGTTTGTTTTATAAACTCTAGGGTGAACTGCTGGCCCTTAAACCTATTCATGCATCCGTAATGATCCTCCCCACCTTGGCCTGTTTATTCACAATTTTTTTATTCCACTGTCACCTTTTCTCCTGTAGAAATCCCGAGGTTGTCCTTGCTTTAGCTCATGATTTCTCTCCACCGATGATGGTTGATCGCTTGCTTTTGTCATTACGAGATTTTAGGTTCAAATCAAATTCTGACAGTTCAGGGATTTATCCTAATCCCCATGTCCCAGGTCGTTGTTACTCTTCCTAACGGTTACTATTCGGTCATTAACTTCATCCCTGGGTTGCCTTATTTAACCAAATGACGATAACAGAATTATCCTGAACCTTACCTTCCAGGCTGACCTTGTATTTATATTATTAATTTGATACGTCATGATCCGTCGTCCTTGGTTATTCAATTGTCACTGCCAAATCTAGTTCGACAAAGGATGAAGAAGGAAATTTATTTCTGCGATAGCATGTTTGAATTTACTGTAACTCTTTATAATTCCATTCTCACCAGTACTTTAGGTAGCATTGGTACAATGATGGTAAATGGTGACCAACTAGAGTGTATTCATTTAATAAACCAAGCCTTCAGACCTCTCAGTTAGAATGTATTCTTTAACTGTAACTGTAGCGTATACTTCGTGGCTGTAGCGTAGACATCGTGGCTGTAGCGTGTTGTAGCAGAATTGAATATGTCAGCGCCAACGATGGTAGCGTTCTTGTCTTTGGTGAATGTTTATTACCATTATTGAATCGGACCAGATGACAATTAAGGACTGGAACACCGACTAACTTTAAGGAAAATATTCAACTTAATAATAGGTTGCAGTACCAACATGCACAGGTTGATAATCATGACGGGTTGTAATGTATCTGGCAGTAATGAGAATTTATGAAGGCAATTATAATCTGGACATGTTGTAAATTAACAGAAACATACACGATATTTAGGAATGAAATTTAGAATCGGCTCCTTTTAAATAGTATATTTTCCCTTTAGAAAGCCCTCTAAAAACAATAAAATTTGGGACAGGTGGGAGGACTGCAGTAATCATGACTGCATATAAAAGTTTTATGGTGTAATGCTTCGTTTTCTTGCAAGTCGATTTAAAAAGTGTTCCGTTTATTTAGTTTATCATGGTGGACCTCGATCACTAATTCCCTTGATTGTTAAAGACGCCCTTCCTTATGTTGACACCTTAATTCGTGTTATTTTTATTATCCTTTTTAAACATCATTATATATGTCATTTTAAATAAAGTCATTCTTAACCATGTCATAGTGTTATTCTTAATTGTGTCATATTTTCATTCTTAATTATGTCATATTCTTAATCATGTCATTCTTAAATTATGTCATATTGTTATTCGAATATGAGGTTACTAAATATAGGAGGTTCTCTTATATATGACATGATGGATGGTAAATTTTTATCATTGTCATTTTAAACAGGGTCATTATTATATATTGACACTTTTGTTATATTGTTAGGTTTCATTGTGATGTTAGCTATATATATGAAGTAGTTGATGAGACCTCCTTAATAAATTGCTATCCTATTATCTTTTGTTACTTGATTATTGATAGTTATCATATCCAATAAAGCCCTTTTTAACCTTGTCATTTAAATTTTATTAGTTTAGATTCCATTTTAATTTATGATGTATGTGTCATTTTCAATTGATCATACCTATCAATATGATGTCATTTTTAGCGCATTACTATTGGAACTTAGTGAAGGTTTTATCTTGGTAGGTCGTTATCATTTTGTTGATCTAGCATATAAGAGGTTGTAAAATGTAGAATCTCGGTCCGGATAGGTGATACAAATGAAGGGTGGTGAACATTTTATGACAGTGTTTTAATTCTTATTGATATAAAATAATACATGGTGCAATAACTTGACTTACGTACATTAAATTACTCCGAGTTAGTCGTTTAGGAGGGTTGTTCTTTAGATGATGTTGAACTGGAGTGTTCATTGTCAGAGTCCTTGTCACACGCCTTCCGTAAGGGGTGCAATCGTACTTCTTAATTGTGTCGTACTTGATTTTATTCAGTTGGCTACTTAGTCTGTTTGTGTCAAGCGAGATGTAGACACCTCCATGTTCCTGAGAACAGTCGCCAGCCCTGAGACCTTAAATGGTTAAAATCGATGGGAACCTGGGCTTGAGCGTTGATTATGTGTCTTGGAGGTCCTAACATTGCAGGGTAGGATGGGCGGGTGGTCAGTTTTACTTTGTCGTGGTTACGTCTTGATTGGTCATCGAGTGGCGATGAAGAGTCGAGTGTGTTGTTACTTTTGCATGCGCGCACACACCTTAACACAAAAAAATTTAAATGCAAAAAAAAAAAAGAGAAAAAAAAAATTGCACCTGTTATCAGAGTTGTTGTCTTAACGAGGGAGGTCTTTACATGGTGGTGGCGTTATATGGATACGATGGTGGTGCAAATTGAGGCTTCACCGAGCGTGACAAGTCTGTAACATGTGCATCTCATTCTTGGGACCACACCCCTCTCTCTTGTGCGTTCGACCGTTCACGACGGATCCCCATACATACAGTGTGAATTCCTTCACGAACAACTTTTAACTCTAGCCTCCATTTAATTTTCTGAAACGCAATGCATGTTACACCCGTAGCCTTAGAGTCCCTATTTTTCAACTATGTTTGATAGAACCTCCTGGCAGGGTGTTTCTAAGTTTGTTTACCTTTGCTCCCTTTTTGAAGGCGATTTGTTGAGTATCTCTACTCCTTGAAGGCGAATTGAGACGGTGGTCTCCTGTTGACATTTCGTCTATGTTAGTCTACGCCTTAAATGCTCCATATCTTAACTGGGGTGTCAACGTGATTCCCTAGATTGTGGATTTTATTTTTCTTCCTGCAAATTAAACCCCAATAAATTTCAGGCATGCGTGCAATAGTGGCCCACTTGGTCTCTGGTAGGCGCTTTCATCAGATAGATTTATTGCTTTTGACAACTTCAACTATGTTTTCGGGTGTGAAGGTGGGGTGACTGAATTATTGATTTTATATTACTTAAGGGAATAGTCGTTGTACCTATTGTTTAGGAATTTTGTAATGATTATAAAATGTGATTGTTGTTATTTTTAATGGCAAGGCTACTTAACATAAAGGTACGATATGGTTAATTGTAGGTCTTGTTTTAGTAGTTTCAATTGTTGTGAAAAACGAATACCACGAAAGGTCCTTGATTGTTTTAAATCGAAATATCATTACAATACAAAAGTAATGATACGGTTAGCTTATGGTATTGTTAGTGTAGTGTTATTTTCTTAATAATAGTAAAATGTAAAATCCTTACTATTTAATTGAAGGGTTATTGTGATATAGAAAGTGATTTAGGGTTAGAAACATACCAAAGTAATGTTGTGGATATTTTAGATTGCTAAGTTATCTTAATATTATGTAATGGCATTGTTACCTTACTATAACCTATTGCTATTGTAATATGTATGGAGTAACTTCATTAAAATATCTTGTGGCTAATATAGAAGGGTAGTACTTTATGGCAATATAAAATAAAGATATAAGGTTGGTGTGGGTAACATGATTGGTAAGTTGATTGAAATTTTAATTGCAAGTTATTGTAATATAAGATATAGTGGCAATGCTATTTTATCTTAATGCTATTGAAATTTTGTTGTTATTTATGAAACATGAAAGGTAAGGTCTTGAACTAAGTATCATGGATTATTACGATTGGGTAAATGGGGTTGTAATTACTTCAATTTACCTTTTTCTAAGGGTCGGTTGGATGACTCGTCGATTAATGGAATTCATGGAGTAATTGGTCAGTAAATAAAATGTCATTGAGTCATAGACCATGCCTCGCCTTAACAATGGATGGCAGTTTGTCTAAGTCCCCTCTTCTGCGCCCGTCATGGGGGATGCGGTTGCTTATTTAAGTATTGTTGTGCTTAGTTGTAGTGATTTTTATGTTTGGTTTGTTTGTGTCGGGTGGGATGTAGACACCTCCATGTTCCTCAGAACAGTCGCGAGCCCTGAGACATTAAATGGTTAAAATCGATGGGAACCTGGGCTTGAGCGTTGATTATGTGTCTTGGAGGTCCTAACCATTGCAGGGTAGGATGGGAAGGAAGTCAGTTTTATTTATTGTCATGTGATCGTCGTTAATCCACGCAGTTGCCTGTGGTACGTCGTATGTCGTCTTGTTGTGTTCGACCTGCTTGCATCTTGTTCGTCGTCGGGTTACTATTTTATGCATGAGCAGTCGCCCAGGAGCCTATTTGACATTCTCTCTCTCTGGAGCAGAGGACTAAGATTAAACACCCTAATTTCCTGTGCAGAAATAGTAAAATCTACTATTATGGATTCTTCCTTATGTCTATGGTCGTTTAATGCTTGCAGTTACTTGTTATGCGCCTTATGTCTTCTTGTTGTGATCAACGTGGTTGCGTTTTGTTAGTTGTCGGGTGGCGATGTAAGTCAAGTGTGTTTGTTCTTTTTTACACGCGCGCACACACTTTTAAAAAAAAATAAAAAAAATTGCACCCGTGAAAGAGTTGTTGTCTTAACGAGGAGTTTGTTACAATTAATTTAATATTTTATTAATTTATTGATATTATATAAATGTATTAATTAATTAAATACTATTTTGATTAGTAATTGATAATGTATTTTTACTAATTAAGATATTTATTTAATACATTTAATGGTTTAGTGCTTTAATGTATTTGATATTTTATACATTATTATATATAGCATTCCTGTATTTTTTTGCATTACTTTAATATTTTATTAATTGGTCTATCGAACCTGAAGAGGGTAAGTGATTACTTGTGGTTCTCTAGAATTTTGTTTCTATGCTAAAAAAGAATTAAGAGAAGCTTTCCAAGATCAACATATTTTTGTTGAGTTAAGACGTTAGGAAGGTTGGTAGTGTGATAAATATTTTGAAAACAAGATCTAATATGGGTATAGGATGGACAATATAAGAAAAAGTGATTTTCATCTTCAACATTCTTAGTGTCACAAAGGTGACAGACTCTTTCATCCCATGGCGCTTTAGGAATTGACCAACACCTAGTTTCATTATGGAGCTCGTGAGAATTTATTTTTATCCTAGCAATGCTTATTTGTTTCTTTACACTTGGTAAAACAAATGAATAATTTTGAACTTCTAGATTAGGGTTGATTACATCTTTAAATTACTTTAATTTTATTTTTTCCTCTAACCATTTATCACATCACATTTTCTCCTTAAATTTTGATTTGACCTTTTTTTTAATAGTATCTTTATTTTGCAAAATGGTTTCTTCCATGATTCCCCAATAGTTTAGCCAAGAACGTGGGTCTTTATGCCATCCTTGCTTGAGTTGATGGTGGTTGTGACTTGATTAGAAACAGTTTTGGGTAGCTTCTTGTCTTCCATGTGGCTTAACTTGTTCTTATACATTAGGTATCTAGTCATATCCATGCTCTCAATGGGGGAGAGGCTTGTTTCTAAGGGAAGGATGGGATAGGGCGTATTTCCTTTAATTTTGAGATTATAGGTTATAAAATTATTTTTTATTTTCTCTATCTTTCTCCAGGATTCACGAGAGATACTACAAACCCATACTTCACATCCATAAAGAATAACAGGTGTAACAAGAGTCTCAAAGATGAGTTTCTTCTTATCTGAACTCCAAAGATCAGTTGATTTACAATTGTTTTCAAGCCCATAATAAACTTTTCATCCCCCAGTAATATTTTTCTCAATGCTATAATTCCAATTGAGTTTGTGGTGAATATCAATTCCAAGATATTTGTATGAATTCACTTCTTCCAAGTTGTTTTTCATATAAAAAGGTATCATGAGGGATCTTATTGGATTTAATAATCATGAACTTAATCTTATCAGTATTAACAGTCATACCCATATTGGAGAAAAAATCCTTGAGGATTCTTAGTTGGTTTTCAAGATCACGGGGAATCCTTGCCATAAGAATGATATCATCAGCATCAAGAAGAATATTAATGACTATACGAGTGAGAGTAGGGCCGACACACCCTGCTTTCTCCAAGCATTCTTCTAACTTGTCAATGTATATGCCAAAAAGGGTAGGGGACAACATACAACCTTGTTTGACTCTGATATTGCAATTAATCTCTTTTGACCAACCCTTAGTGTTTTTAAACTTATCAATAATGTTCTCATACATCCTTATTGGAGCAACCCTCAACTCGAGAGGCGCTTTTATCTCTTCCAACCTATTCCAAATGTTTTTCTTACAAACCATGTCAAAAGCTTTTCTAAAGTTAACAAAACAACAAAAAATATTGGTTTTAGTATTGCAGAACTCCTCTACAATGATCCTAAAGGTATTATTTGATATATCAATGTATTAATTAATTAAATATTATTTTTATCATTAATTGATAATTTATTTTTACTAATTAATTAATATTCATACATTATATTATAGATTAATATTTTAATACATTTAATCATTTAACACATTAATGTATTGCATATTTTATACATTAATTTATATATCATAAGTGTATTATTTTAATTACACATTAAACTTTACTACAATAATGATTTATCAAATCATTGTATCAATACATTATTAATAGATTATATTATTAAACTATTTATTACATTACATAAGTTAATTAATAAAGTAATAGAATATATAAATTAATTAAAGCACCTTAATATATTACATTATAAAGCACCTTACTTATCCTTAATCTTTTCTTCTTTACATATTTTTGTTTTTTATTCATTTATCAACTTTAAAATTTTTATTACCTTGAGAAACTATATTTTATAGCTATAAATATAAAATGTATTTTATAACTTTAAATAAAGGAGAACGGAAAATAAATTTGAGTGTAAAATCGGTCCTTTTTCATTATATTGGAGATTACTGGCAAGGGTTATTTATGATATATCATTAAAAGTCGATTTTCATGGTTTGCACAATAGTCATAGAGACTCCCTAGAAGTGCTCTGCAACCATATACATAAGGTTGATGTTTTCCAAATACATAAGGTTAAATTTTTCCCATATGTTTATTTTGAATCCTAGAAAATCAATTAAAAAAAAAAAAAAAAACTATATAGCATATTGGTCCTTATCACTATATTGGAGGTTTGTGCCGAGCATTCTTTATGGTCTCATTAAAATTCCATTTGCATGGTTTTCACATTAGTCATAGAGACTCCCTATATGTGGTTGATGTTTGACATATACATAAGGTTGATGTTTTCCAAGATATGGATTTTGAATCCCAAAATTTAATTTAAACAAAAAAACTATATATCCATGTTACCACTAGATTAAAGCACATAAGATCAATAAATTAACCATATATGTATGTATTATTTTTCCCTTTCGTTTTAAAATTACATCAATACATTATCCATATATGTATGCATTATGTTTCCCTTTCCTTCCATTATATCTTCATAATTAATGTTTTTTATTATATGTAATGCTTTTGGTAGCCACATCATGCATTAGATGTTTTTATAAAATTATTTGGGTTTTAAATATGCTTAATACATGTACATCCTTACATTTGATGCATCTATTAATTTACTTCATATTTATCTCATTTATTTCATTTGTTTTGAAATATTTGTGCTTTTATTCATTGTGCTATTCATTAAAGGTTTCATATTTTAGATTTCATTAAATAATAGTTATACTCACTCTCTTCTTATTTTGTCACTATTAGGAAACTTCTTGATATCATTATGGATCCAACGGTGTGGAGTTGTTTTCCATTCCATATTTTGGAGTTTATTTTTTTGTCTCCCTTTTTCAGTATTGACAAGATTTAGAACTATTTGTAAACACTCGAATGATATTCTACGAATCCGTTCATTCCTTGCTCAATGACATCAAGTTTCCAACAATGAATTTGATTTTTTTATTCCATTTCTCATTATTGATGAAAGTTGCTTCGTAGGAGCATACCTTAATCAAATTGGTCGCATATGTCATTTTCATGTGCCATTTATAGATTCCAGATACACAATTGAATGCAAAGTTCAATCCATGATTTTTTTGTCTTCACCAACAAGATGCTCCCTTGTAAAAAATTATTTTGTGATGAATCCATTTACCAAGTCATTAAAAAATATAGGTTCTATATGGGTTGGAGATGGGGGTTTCTTTACACTCTTGGAGCATATCAGTGAGAGAAAATATGAATAGGTTGTTTTGAAACATATTTGCAGAAAGAATAAATTAAATTATTTCATTTGTAGTAGCATTGACAATGTCTAGAGGAGGACAACCATTCCTTATGGTGGGACTAAATCTCCAAAAAAAGCAGTGGTCTACAAAAGTAAAATTTATTGGTTGTATTTGGACAAATATTATGATGACTACCCTCAGTATGGGTACACTATATATTGGTTGGATGTTTTAAATAATCAGTGGGGTTTATCTTTTGTTCCAATCACAGACATATGTTGTATGTCATTGGTATTATACAATAACCAACTTATATGCCTCATCAATAATGGCTCCACCACTATTTGGTCTACTAAAGAATTGGATAATTTTCAATTCAGTCAGCCATGTATTGAACAAAGTTTGGACTATTTCGAGGATGACTAGGGATTCAAATGGAATTTGTTGCAACAACTTTTAGAAGACATAAATAAAAAATTCCCTGGGTATCTTCCATTATGAACAGTTGGTGCAATAGTACTGATGTGAAATAACACCAAACTTCCAGTCATGTTATATGACTTGATTATTGGCTTATGTGTCCCAATAAATATCACTGATGTTTCCATGTTATACAACTCTGGGTTGAGATTTCCATTTCAAGACCATTTCAATGATCTAATTGAAAATGAAAATGTTTTTCCACTTCTACAAAATATGGATTTTGTTGATGACATTCCACCATTGGGAACAAATGTGATGGTTTAGGCTACTTGGACTTATAATAAGTAATATCAAATATTATCAAACATTTTGTACTTGTTTCAAAAATGTTCTTATTCCATTATAAATTTTCAAAATTATGAATTAATTTAATTTTTAAGTGATTTTGTTATGGTTATTGCAAGTTTATTTATGAATTTTATTCCATTATGAATTGGTTTAATTTTTAAGTTCACATGTTATGGTTATTGCAATTTTTCTTTTACATTTTATTTCATGTCTTCTTTATTATCATGTTCATGTCACTTTATATATATTCAAATGTATCTAAATATGTTTTTTATTTATTGTTTTTTTAATTCCATAATTTCTTCTTCTCTATACCAATGGAATTTATATTTCTTTGGTGATGTTAAAAATCTGTTATTATTTCTATGTACTTGTAGAAATATCCACTCAACGAACAAGTAAGCGTTCTACCAAACACAATATATCACCAACGTCACGTGACAGGGCTAATGAACGTCAACGTTTATGGTATCAATGAAACAAAGATGAAATAAATCAACATAGAAGACTTCTATATCAAAGACATACGAGGGAAAGTACTACGGATATTGATTTTCCCCATAGCTGTAAGTATCGTAGTTTGGCTGATATCATGCAAAGAACATTTTCCATGAATGTTTCATTCCCTGAATATTTTCATAATCCTAATATTTCTACTATTCTACAATCTTCTAACGACATTCATTTTATTGGGAAAACTTCTCTTTTTCTGGAAGATCATCATGTCCATAGGATACCTACAAATGGAAACCTCCATACTTACAGCAATGGAAGTGCAAGTTTAGATAATGAATCAATAACACAAAACATGTAGGATATAGTCATTGATGTCATTCAGGAACATGTGCCATCTACTGAAGTGCTTGTTCATCATTTTCTTTCCTGTTTGCTACAAAATTTGCAAACTCCTCCTGCTAACATTGCTCCTTCCTTTCACAACGATCATTCTATAGAAAGTGTCATACCACCAACAGAATCAATCATCCGACATACTGTTTCACTTGGAACAACAAAGGTGTTTCAATCCTCATTAATGATGACTATAGTGGCAGTTATTTTCTTCTATTAATGACTTTAACCATGTTTTTTTTTCTTCGCTCAGTATATATTTCATTGAAATAGACATACAAAAATGAACTTTGTACATGTTGTAACAACTCATGTTACAAGTCAATGAGACCCATCTCATAATTTCCCTTCAAATATTCCAAGACTATCTAATTGGCAAGCAAATGTTGATGTTATATGTATTTGATTTTATATTATTTTTTATATTTACACTCCTCATTTTTCACACTTAGGTCGACATTAAAGTTTTTAGTATTTTATGACGAGGACACCGTTCAATGCAATCATGATAGAGAAATGCAATCCATGAATTTAAGGGAAATAACTGTTGGAAGTAACATGCGCAATCCAGCTGCTGCAAATTTTGGTGGGCCCTCTAACATTGTTGAAGATGAAGTAGATTTTAGAGGTCATTCTACTCTTCCCATTGGTGGTGAACATGATCCTATGCATAGAGGACATATACAGTTTCATCCCAATATGATTGCAGTACATAAAATATTTCGAGCAAAGATAGATAATCTCTTCAATGCTCAAATGTACCATGTTTGCCAAGACTCATATCATGGTATCCAAGTTGTGAGGGGGTCTAAAGTACCTATTTGTAAAAGGTGTAAGAAGGAGAGAGGTTCCCATCATTTTTCTCGATGGAATCACATGGATCCTGGTAAGAAAACTCATGTTCTAAGAGTACTTACCCAAGTTGAATAGATGCACATAGCACGCGTAAATCCTATATTGCAAGTGACCAATGCTCGTGGTGGGAAATATAAATATAGTGGCCACACAATCAACTTTCTGCAAGATATTTCTGTGATTGCTAGAAACCTTCCACGACATGTTGAAGACCTTGACTTCCTGATTGTGAGAAGATGTGGTGCCCAATCCAAATATTATGAAGTTTATGTGTAGATATCATGGGTGATGAATGCATTATGTTGCAAAATTCAAATGGATAAATTTTATCAAGATGTTCAAATTGACCTTGACTCAGTTGCTTCTCTTCCTGAAAACCCAATAGATGTGTCAATTAAGATTAAATTTGTTGGTTGTGATATTGAAGAAACAAATAACAATGTTGTTGACAATCAAGGGTTTCTCGTTGACCATTTGGACTCTCATCCTTTATATTTTCTTGCTCACCTACCCAATGAACATAGAGAAGTGTAATAAATAAGAACATTTATTGAAAATGTTGAGTGTTGACCTATTCAACCAATTGACCGACCAACTATTGGTTCATCTCCAATCAATGAATATAATGTTGAAGGGTTAATAGACATGGCATTCCCCACATTATTTCTCAATGGTGAGGCTGATTGGTTGCATCCACGTATTTGTAACATTCAACTTCATGAATATGGATTGCATCTTCTCAGATACTTTTATCAATGATTTGGAAGCCATCCTCGCTTTTGATACTTTTTATTGAACATGATAACGAGACATCGAAGTCAGGAAACTGTTGCAGTTTTTTTAAAGAAAAATATACATGATAACTCTCCAACAACAATTGAAGCCTTGCGTCAACAACTCTTAGATTTACCTAATAATAATTTGGCTGAGCATATTATGCATTTTGTTTCTTCACTCAAAGGTACAAGGGCCTATTGGACAAAATGTCGTATTCAACCCTATCCTGAGAAAGCTTTTCATAATGATCATTGCAATCACTACATAGGATGAGAAAAGTGAGCATGAAGTGAAGAAATATGAGTTTGTTTTCACTGAAGCTCCATCTCCACCTTTCCCTCTTTGCATAGAGGGTTGTGTAATTCAAATTGCACACTTGTTCGTCCAACACACGAATTCACCCATCTCAGAAGAGTAGTACATACATTACGAAGAATCGAACTGTGGGAAGACAGTGTTATACCACTTTCTCCTCCAAATTGAGCAACCAGTGCAATGGTACATCCATTTTAAATTTTATAAAGTTTATTTATACAATCAAAATAACTATGTATCATCATATTTAAATTAAAAAAAAAAAAAA
>ML785590.1:247306-265148 GCA_009831015.1 Picea engelmannii
TCTACCTTAGTGTGTCGCATGATTACTCTTATATGAAACAACTTGCTTCTACAATCAACATCTTCACCATGTTTACATGTCATACCAACCAATGAGATCTTTTCATCACCTGAATCTGATCCCAATTCTATGGGTTTTGATGTTGTCTCCACTGTTTGCGTTCCCTTCTTTCCTTTGAACCACTTTGGCTTCTTCTCGAGATGAAAATGCCAACATTTCTCCTCATCATGTCCTTCTTTCTTGCAATGCTTGCAATAGGGATTTCCTTCCTTCTTTGACACTGCATTTGCCTTCCTTCCATTGCCATTCCATTTCTTCTTGTCCTCTTTCCTCGAAGATGACGATTCCCCTGACACACCTACCTTCCCTGCTTCAATATACGTAGCTTGAACAGAAACCTCATCAAGGTTAGTGGGTCCAAACATGAAAACAGTGTTTCTAATATGCACAGGAAAACCTCCTATATATTTCATAAGGGTTTCTTGTGTTTGCAAAGGAATGTCTAACATTAATGCCATCTTTCTAAATCCATCAGTGTATTCTTGCACTGTTTGTCCTTTTCTTAGTTTTAAATATTTCCATTCAATGATTGATTTTTATTTATAACCCAAAGGATAAAATTGTTTCCTAAGTGCAGAAATGAAATCCTTCCATTATGGAAATACATTACCCACATTTTGTGTTTCTTTTTGCAGCTTTCTTTGCCACCAGATAAGAGTTGTACCTGCAAGTCTCAACGATGCCAACTGGATTTGTGTGACCTCCTCCTTGATCTATTTCACACTGCAGTATACCTCCATCTGCCTGATCCAATTATCAAGTTTCTCTGCATTTACTTCACCATCATATATGGGCAACTCAAATTTTACATCAAGTTTTAACAATGGCATTTCATGTTTATTTTTATGCACATTTTTCTTTTCACTAGATTTAGAACTTGAACTTGAAGAAGAAGGAGAAGAAGGAGGTGTTGATGGAGGTGAAGGAGGAATATGAGGCTGGTCCTCTTCCTCTTCACTTTTTCCTTTTGAAGAATTACCCAAAACTGGACGCTTCCGTTCCAAGTAATCTTCGTGCAAAACTTGCACCATCTCCGACATGGAAAAGAATGTTTTTCGGAAATCTTTCTCATCTTCAGAAATCCCTTCTTCCGATGCCATCTTCTCGTTGTGAGAAGCTCTTCTTCTCAATCCAATTAATGGATTCTCTGCAACAAGCTTACCTTCACCACACTGTAGCTTTTCCCTGGTTAACATGCAACTCAAATCCAAACGTCAACTAGCTCTGATACCACTTGATCCATCAGGATTTTTCGAATGACTTATGGTTGAGTTTTTATTTGCATGTATTGATTAACCATTGAGAAACTTAACGAAAGAACGAGAAAAGAAAAGGAATTATACAGCCATTAACATAATTTTAGATCTGAAATGCAATGAAAAACAACAAACCATAATGCACAGGTTGATAACGGAGTTTGGCACAACTTTGCCTACGTCTCTGGGCCTTTTCTCTGTGGGGGAGGCTTCTTTATTTCTTTTCGAAATATTAATGGTACATCATTACAATCTAGAATAGCTTCCAGACTGATCTGGTCATGTTCGCCCAGATCTTTAGAATCTTGCACAACTTACGGCACCTGAAACGTATGTCCCAAGCTCTAAGAAATCGTTCGACAGCATCTCCTCCTCAACGGTCTCCCTGCCTCAAACTGACTTTGACTTGGCTTGCCTCAGCATCTTTGCTCTGAATTGATCTCCAAAAGATGTCCCCTTGGCCTCAAAATGGCCTTGGTTAAATAGTGGGGGAGTTAGTTGTCCATCTCCAACTTCCTCCATGAATTTAGGCTCTAAAAATGCCCAATAACCCCCAAAAATCATTAATAAAGGGTTAATTACATTTAAATTAACCAAAAGTGGTTAAAAACACACTTTTAAACTATAAAATAGTTAATAAACTGCTTTAGCTCCTTATTTGTTGGGTGCACGCACCTTTTATGGTCATATGCATTTCATGTGGCCACGCGCTAGCCTAAAGGGCTAAGCGCGGGCCACCCCAGTTAGCAAATGGTCATATGGCTAGGGGTCCCGGAACCATGGGCTACAACCGTTTTATAACCACACATTAATCAACGGTGATGTATTATACCATGGGTTTAACATTGTTTACACCCCCCCGCGCTCCGTTTCACATATGCCACGGGTCATATACAATACATATAACCGAGGGTCGGGGCTAAGCCACGGCCCGACCCCCCGTCGAACAACACATAAACCAAAATTAAATATAATATATGCCGATTACATAACAAGCACCATCCGTCGGCCAAGTGGCTAGCCCAACTTTGTTAGTACATTCGCTCCCGGGAGGTCACGGGTTCGACCCCCGACCGATCCAACACCAAACTTTTATAAAACAAACCAACAAACCAATAATACGGCGCCACCTGGTAGCCTGTGACTAGGCCATGTGGTGCCTTAAAAACCAACCAGAACTCGCAACGTGTCAGCATTTGATTGGCCCACGTCGTCTGTCGTACTGCCACGCGTCATTGCTCTATCACCTGCCATGTCAGCCGTCATACTGTCCAGTCACCTACTGCATCAACCTGCCATGTCACTGGATGACGTCACCCTGCCACGTGTCACCCTTCTAGTGGTGACACGTGTCACTTCAGGATTGGTCCAACTGCGCGCCAAAAATGCCAAATCAGCTTGACATGTGTCACGCTCTGGAGCCGCCACGTGTCTTGTAAGGAAGCTTCCACATGTCAACGTACAGACGTGCCACGTGTCCTATATGGACCGACACGTGTCCTGTATGGACTGTACGGACAGGTACAGTCAGCATCCAAAAAAAATTCATGTTTGGCTCGGCAGACAGAATGCGATATCTTCTCCATACGGACTCCGTTTGACAGAAAAAATTATACCACCGAAATCAGGAGGACGAGACGGACGCAATTGTGTTGGTGTCATCGGATTCCGAGCACTTTCATTTTTGAGCATTTTTCATGCCCTAATAGGCTTCTGAATCCGATTTCGGATCAATCCCTCAACTTGAGATGCATTTTTGTCTCTTCCAACCTATTCCAAAGGTTTTTCCTAGGAACCATGTCAAAAGCTTTTCTAAAGTCAACAAAACAACAAAAAAGATTGGTTTTAGTATTGTGAAACTCCTCTGCAATGATCGTAAAGGTAACAAGATGGTCCACAGTTGAATGATATCTCCTAAACCCAGCTTCTCCTTTAGCTCTTTTACCGTAACTTTCTAGCCAAATGCTAATCTTATTTTCCAAAATAATTCCATAAAGCTTGGCTAAAACCAGGCTAATCATAATGGTCCTATAATTAGAGGGAACGTTTTTATCCCCATTTTTAAAAATAGGAACAATGAGGCTTTGCGTCCACGGTTTAGGGAAAACCTGCTTAACTGCTAAATTGAAGAACTTGTGTATGTGAGGGATAAGGATTGGCCCTCCGATTTGAAAAATTTAATCTTGGTAGCCTTCAATGTCCTTAGCTTTCCCATTTGTGAGCCGCTTAACCCCGAACTCTATGTCATCTAAAGAAAAAACTTCTTCCTTTGTAGGGACAATAGGAATGGTGTCCATGGAATTAGGGAACTTGTAAAGACTTTTAAGGTAGGAATTCCAATCCGTTAAGGGAATCCTATTATTTTCTTTAGTATTGTGTTTTAGAAATTGGCTCCAGAACTTCTTAGGATGCAACATGTATAGTTGTGAAAGTTTCTCTTGCCTTTTATTGATATAGTGTCTTTTTTTCATTTTAATTAGGGCTTTGTACACATTGATCTTATCGAGTTTTAAGGGCTCATTAGAAGCATCCCTAATGGATTTCCTAGAAATTTTACATTCTTTATCATACCAAGGGTTGGTTGTTCTATTATTCTTTTTATGGGACACCTCGAAAGAGAACTTGTTAATGGAAGTGGAAAGGGTAGTTGTAAAATTATGATAGAGTTCTTCAATGTTGTCCTTATAAGTTAGGAGTTTTAATTTACTATTTAAATGCTTTAAGAAAATGTCAACTTTACTTTTGTCAAAGCGCAAATTCCTTTGATTATTAGAATTCTCTTCAATGGTGCTCCTATGCATGGAGAATTTTAGAATTAGGGTTAAAGGTTTATGATCAGAGTGAGGCTCATGGTCATTTAAAAGGTCAAAAGTTGTTATTTGGTTGGAAACGGGGATATCAGATATCACATAATCTACAACACTACTACCTAGCCCATGAATACCGGTCATTTGATTGGAGTTTGGCCACTTCATTACTCCATTGCAAATTATTAGGTCTTGAGAGCTGCAGAACTTGACCAACTCAATACCAAACAAATTCTCAATTAGGTCTTCAGAGCTTCTTTTGTAGCTATTAGATAAAACAAGGTCCTCATCTAAGGATTATGGTTGGAGTCATTGCTTAAAAGAGTAGCTTGTTTAGTTGTAGTCCTACCATTAAAGTCTCCTAGAAGGAGGATATTACCTTCATTTTTCAAATTATAAATATCTTGTTCTAAATTATTATAGGGACAAATTTTATCTAGATTATTTTTCTTATAAAAAGTATAATTATTAGGTGCAAAATAACAAATTTCTATATACATCTTCGCTTTGGTGTCTGAAATTTATATCCAAATGTATTGATTAAGAGGGTCAATCTTATGAAGTTGACTATCCCTCTATGGAGGGATTTTTTGTTCCATGTCGACCACAAGACAAATCCTTCCATGTTAGGGACCTTAGACTCCTCATGCTCCCAAGTTTCAACTAGACAACTAATATCAATACCACTCAGGATCCAACTTATCATAGGACCTTTGTTCCATGGAAAGCCACGACAATTCCAAAAAAGGATCCCAACTATCCCAAATTCCTATTTATTATTATCCTTCTGATCTCTATCCCTAACAATAGCTTTTCGATTTCTAATTATTTCTCATTTTCCTTCTTTCCTAGATTATTTTACCTTTTGAACTTCCTTCCTTAATTCATATTGGTCTTCGGTAATGAGGTCTTCATTTATAAATATTTCCAACTCTTTTAAGCTCAGAGATTTACTAAGTATGTTATATTTATGGTCATTACAACTTACTTTAACGTGGATCAGCCTATCTTTGTGATCAATTATTTTTCCTAGCCTCTTTTCTTCTATGATGTAAGTTGTATCAATTTTTTATTTTTATTTTAATTCTTCTTTTACTATTGCTAGTGTATCCTCTTCTTGTTGTTCTTTTATACCAAAAATTATGAGGTTCAAGGATCTTTTGTTATGTTCATGGTCCAATTCGATTAGCTTATTCATTTCCTCTTTGATGGGTTTGATATCCAATTTGTTTTCCATATTACTGAGGGTCAAATTGTTAGTTAAGTTTTCTTCTAGATCTTTAATCCTATCTCTCAAGTTGTGATTTTCTTCAACCCCTCCTTCTTGGGTTGATTGTTTATGTTTTTCCATTTCTTGAATTATATCCTTGATTATCTACAATTCGCTCTTGAACCCTAATAATCTATCTCTATTTGAGTTTGAATGGTATATTTTATTTTTTTATCAATCATATTTGAGTTTTATGTCTCTTTCTTCACTCCTTTTTTCTAATGTTTCTAACTCTATTTGGATTTTGACATCTCTCTCTTCTCTTTTTTTCCTACTGATTCCATATAATCGTAAAGGATCTCTAGAGTGATTTTGGGGGGCCTCCCCTTGTTAGGGTGAGTTTTTGGAATAGGTGGTGGAGTGCTCATATTGAAAAAAAGAGAAAAAAAATGTAACAATTATTATTATGGATTGACATTAAATAAATTATATGGAAAAGTATTTTTTAATAAAAATAATAATTTATGATGTTATAAAAAAATTATATGTATAAACAAATATTTTATATAATAATTTATTAATGTTTAATAGATATAAATAAATTTGAAATATATTTTTAATAAAAGTTTAAAATATTATGGTAATTTTTAATAATTTATTAATCTTTAATAGATATAAAAGAAATTTATGTATATTTTTAATAAAAGTTTTAAAAGTATTATGGTAATTTGTAAAGAATATTATATTATTGTGTAAACAAAATTTCAAATCTAGGACATTTAACGAAATATTCTAAATTTTAATTAAAATAACTAAATTAATTATTACAACATAAAAATAATAATATTAAAGTAGATTAGATTAAATCTATTTTAAAATTAAATTTTTAAGGACTCAAAATTTATGTATATATTTCTCTAATTTTACATTAATATTTAATTTTAATATATATTTATATATGCCAATTGGATGGACTTTTGTAGTTGGAGGAAAAAATATTATTTTTGATACACATTTCAATCTTAGGATCTCATATTTTTAATTCTCTACCATTTCTTCATTAAAATAAATAAAAATAATTAAAACTTCTCTAATTTAATATATTAATGTAATTACAAAAAATAAAATGTAAAGTTAAAAGACAATCTTACTTGAACAATAAAAGTAAAGTTAAAAGACAAAAGTATTTCACTAAAAAAATACACTAAGGTTTGATCATGTTTAAAGGATAATTTTAATTTCAAGTTGAGGGGTATATATTCATTTAACCCTTTTATAATGAAAAGTTGAAAAAATATGGATCCTTCAATTAATAAAGTTCTCATACACTTCATAAAAACAATTAGTCTAAAACAATATTACTGTTCCAATTTTTAACAAAATTAAAAATTAAGTAACTAGAAAATAAGTAAATTGCAATTTTAAAGAAACTAATAATAAACATATCATTTAATTTCAAATGTAATCATATGATGGGTAATACATACATTAAAATTAAATCAATTTCATAAAAGATAGGTTGTTAATATTTTCTTCATAGAAATTTCAAAGAGTTAAAAATGAAAATTAGAGCTTCATACACAATTTAAGAATCAAGCATTTTTGTGAACATCCATATAACCAAGGAGTTGTTCCATGTATCTATGGTAGTTGACAAATGGAGACTATATATTGGATTCATATCTTAAGCATATGATGAAGGAGCATCAAGAGCATGGCTATAGGTATGTTCAAAGTCCAAGATCAGAATGATGATGATGGTGAAGCAAGAGGGGTAAAAGGTACTAGAATGAAGAATTGTGATGGACGAATGATTGATGAGCCATGTATGAGGAGGATTTTCCTAGTGAATCGACGTATATAATGGCTAGCGACCCATGTATTATGGTGGATGACTATCGTTTTATATGGACTTTAACAAATGTTTATGTTTGCGGGTGCAGGATGAAAAAGATTGAGAACAAAGAATGAAAAGACCAAAGATTGTGGAAGAATTGAAGATGAAGAAAATTGACGAGGAAGGTACAAAACCTAGAAGAGAAAAGGGACCTTTTTAATGAAAAATGCTCATTAAGAGGGGAACATGATGAAATAATTCCTACTTGTAATGATTAATAATATGATTATTGTAATGTGCTAGACTTACTCTAGAAACTCTATGTAGTAATAGGAGATGGAGAGAATTGAGTGAATATAGGGATGAAGATTGTTGATAAAATCATGGAGAGATTGTGGATCATAGGAGATTGTTGGGGAAATATTGTTGGAAATAATTGATGAAATAGTTGAACTAATTTCCCAATTATGATGTATTCTTTATGGTCACCTCATATTATATAAAGGGACCATTCATACTATAGTGAAACATTGGAGAATGATTTTTTAATAAACTTTCCCCTTCATGGGTTTGGGATCACATATCTCCTGTGTCCCTTTCTTTTCATAATGTATTTAGTGTGTGTTTTAATTTTGTTGTGCCTTTGATTACATCATTTGGTATCATAAAATGGACAGTTAAATCGATGTTTGTTGTGAGCTATATGATTTTTTCATGAGAGTATATTGTTGGTTCATTAGGTTGTTGAGTGCACATGATGTGATGCGCCTCTAACTTCTACCAGTAGTCATGAATGAAATGCCTATAAAAACATGTGATCTCCAAGTTAGTTGAATTATGAAGACCATTCCTAGGAGGAGGAAGTGAAGTCCCTCTTCATGAAATCCATCAAGTTTGTCGTCTCACTTGAGAAATGTGAATATATGTAGTATGCTTGTTTTTTTCTAAGTTGGATTGTTGAGGTATAAATGAATGGAAAGAATGTGCAAGACTCCAATATAAAAAAATGGCATGTATAATTGGCTATGTTGTTCATGTTTGGGCAACATCGATAAGACATTATCCTAATTAATAATTAATAATATAATTATTGATTATTAAATAATATATATAATAAGTAATAATAATAATAAATAGTTATTTATTATCCAAGGGACACATCCTTTCATGGATGGTCACCATATGTTCTCTATATATGGAACACTAATCATTTTAATAATATATCGATCATATATCATCTTATATTATCTCATATAGAAAAATCAACATGGTATTAGATTGAGACTAGGATTGATTCCCTCATGGTAGAGCCTAGGAAAATGTGAGAGATAGTTTTCATTTTGTGTAAATATTTATAACATTATGAAGGTCATATATGATTACTACACTACAGACTAATTATTTTCCAAGACTTGATTTGGGACTCGACTTCCGGTTGTGGATTATATTCAACTTCTAAGGAGATTGCAGCTAGGAGGGAAAAAACAACATATAGACATTGCTAGAGCTATGCTCAAATATCCTTGTCTAATTCTTCTTTATGAGGTGAATAGTTCTATCGATGTAGATTTGGAGAAGACTGTTGAGGATGCTCTAGACCAAGCTTCAGTCAAAGACACAAAAATTATTGTTTCTCATCTCCTCTCCACCATCCACAACACGAACATGATTGCAGTGGTTCAAGTGGGTTAGGTAATTGAGACATCTCTGCATCAAGATATGATATATATACCCAATAGAGCATACACTACTTTGGTGCAATCTGCAACAGATCAAAAAAGATAAGCCAGATGAGAGAGCCAAAGGGGACAATATCCAAACCTCATCTTTGAGAGTGAATATCTCTAGTGTATATAGTAGATCTAGTTCGAACACGTCGAAATTAGGCCATCAAGATGTGGCAAAGGAATATAAGGTTCCTTTTTCCACTTCATTTTGTTGACCATTTATTTTAAATGATCTAGAATGAAAGCATGTCGAATTAGGTTGTTCAGGAGCCTTGGGTGTCGTAGTAGTTTTGACAAAAAAAAAAATATTCTCAAGTATTTTTTCTATATAGTATGGGTATCACTATTAACACTCACATAAATTTTTTATGATGACTAAATAAAAAACAACCACTTATGTTAATTTTGTGTATGGAAACAATAGCTTGGAGGAAGTGACTTCATAAAAATATCTTGTAACAATGACACTACGAGACTTGTACTCATAAAGAAGATGATGTTTCCACATATAGCGTTGTCCTAAAAGATCACAAAATTCAAGTGTGGAAACATCACAAAATACCTCATATTTAAAGGGTTGATAATGTAAGAGATGTGACATTATTGTCTGACACATAGGTCACATCCCTAGCTCAACCAACCGAAGGTGTATGGTTGGGGGTTTCACATTGTTGGCATTTTAACGACCTTAATTGAGATCATATTATTCTAGATAATGTTCAAAACAATGATATGTAGTTGAGTCCCCTTCACCCACATTTGTGAATGGAAGAGGTGCTCCCCTTCCTTAGGATCCAATGACTCTCCCAATTGGATATTTGTGGTTTTGATGGTAGCAATAGGTTCTGTATCAATGATTTGATTTCCCTTATCCTAATATAAATTATAGCTTTTCTTTTATCTCATCCAACAATGATTGTTTTGAGAGACTTTCATTAGTGTTGTTCTAGGGGATTTTATAGAAATCACACCTCTTTCTAGTGTCCTTCTTTGACTTATGGTTACCATTATTTTCCTACAACGTGGAATTATTATCTTGAGGTTGGATATACTTACTTTGTCCTTTGTTTTATCAGTTAGGAACACCTTTACCATGCTTCCTTTTCCAAATCTTCTTCTTATTCTTGTACTTAGATTTATTCTAAATTTTGATATGTCACGCTAGGTATAGCAGAAAACGTAACTCCATGCACTTATTATTTGCATTAACATGATAGGTTCATATTTACAATGTAAATCACTATTGGTCTTCCTTAATAGGTGACTCTTCCTGTCACCTACGACTCTTCATATTTGCAATAATGTTGTAAGTAATGAAATCACAAGGATTACATGTCCAATATTCTCCCCCCTTACTTCGAAGGGATATTAGTGAGTCCAAGCATCATTCTAAAATTTTCAAATTTTTCTCTTCCAAGCACATTGGTGAAGATGTCTGCAATTTTATTATTTGTGGAATAATGTATTAAGTGAATATTTTTGGCCTCTACGTGATATCAAATCAAGCGATACTTTTTGTTGATTTTCTTAGTTCAATCATGGAATCTAGGATTCTTGGCCAAGTTCATTGCATAAGTATTGTCAAATAGAACAGGAGTAGAATTCACTTGTTTCTCCTGCAAATGTTCAATTATTTTCTTGAGCCACACAATATCTTACGTTGGTTCACAGTTGCCACATATTATGCATCTATTGTGGAATCTACTAGAACTAATTATTTGTGTCGTCTCTAGGAGATAACTATTGATCCAAGACTTGTGAGATAGCTTGGAGTTGACACTCCATTTTACTTATCCCCAAAAAATTTTGAATCAAAATATTTGATGAGGCTCAAGTCATCCACCTTAAAATAACTTAGTCCAAAATATTGAGTTCCCTTCAAGTATTTTAGAACTCTTTTTGCAGTAGACCAATGTCCTTCACAAGGTTTTTACATGAACTTGGAAATAATCCGAACAACAAATTAAATGTTTGGTCTGGTGGTAGTAATATACACAAGACTTCCCACAAGTTGTATGTACTTGGTTTCATCCTCAAATTCATTCCCCTCTTTTGATGTGAGCTCCAAATTATGTTCCATTGGAGTAGAGACAAGATTGCACTTATCCATGACAAACTTGTTCAATAGTTTGCCAATGTACTTCTTCTAGGAGATGAATATGTAATTTGGATTTTTAATTATCTTGATGCCCAAATAGTAGTGAATATTTCCCAAATCTACCATCTCGAAGCCTTTCTTCAACTATTTCTGTATGGATGCAATGTAGATTTCATTTTTTCTTGTTATCAAAAAATAATCTAGATACACTAAAATATATACAACATTTTGGCATACTTTTGTGACAAATAAAGTTGCATATTCAAGATTGAAATGCTTGAAATTGAATTTTAGAATATGCTTAGTTAACTTTTGATACTAGGCTCATGGTGTTTTTTTTTAGGCCATATAAGGATTTGATGATATTGCATACCTTGTTTTCTTGTCCTTTCACAAAACATGCTTATGTATAATACATGAAAACATTCTCTTTCAAGTCTCCATTCAAGAAAGAAGTATTTACATCCATTTCATGAAATTTCCATTCATTATGTGCTACCATGGAGAATAGAGTATGGATGGTATCCCATTTTACTATTGGGGAAAAAGTATCCTCATAATCAACACCTTCTTTATATGAAAATTATTTTTCCATTAGCCTTGTTTTGTTCTTGTCAAGTGAGACATATAATTTGTAATTTTTCTTGAATAACCACTTGCATTCGATTGGTTTGGTTCCTAATGGAGGTTCCACCAATGTCCATGTCCCATTCTTTATGAGAGAATCATATTCATTCTACATGCATTCTTTCCATTAATCATGAGAAGTGGCTTATTCAAAGGAAATCGGTTCAAGGTTACAAGATGAATTCAACTCACAATCATAACATTCATTTCATCTACATCACCTAATTTTTAATTATCTACATTACCTCCATATTTTTTTGAGGAAGTTTTGGCTCCTGTCTTTCCGACCTCATCGGAATTAACACTTTCAAGTGTTTTTTTGAGCCATTTTGGTGAACCTTTATAATATGGTCCAATAGATTCACCTATGTATAATTTGATGTATGGGCTCTATCTCAAATGTTCCTCTAATGAGAAATATTTTTAGTGCTTAGAACAATTATTAGTGCAATTAATCTCTATTTTTTGGGTTTAATAAATGACTCATTATTTCAATTTGTAAGGTGAGTAAGGATATCAGATACGATGAAATCGTATCCTACATAAGAAAACCTAATTTACTATCACGTAGCATTCTCTCACATCTCGTTTCACCCATTCAATGAGAAACCCTAAATTCATAATAAACCATTCTTGTCTTCGTACATGAATTAGTCAACCAAAAATATCATGCAACAATTAAGATCTCTTAATAAATGAAATATACCAAAACCTATCCCACACTCAAAATGAATTGATAGAAAACTTTTATGATGATTAAATTAAAAAATACCACTTATGCTAATTTTGTGGATGGAAACAATAACTTTGAGGAAGTGACATCATACAAATATCTTGTAACAATGACACTATAAGGCATGGACTCATAAACAACATGATGTTTACACATATAGGGGTGTCCTAAAATATCACAAAATTAAAGTGAGGAAACATAACACAATACCACATCTTTGAATGGATGATGATGTAGGACAAGTGACATTATTGGTTGACATAAAGGTCTCATCCCTGACTCAACCAACCAACGGTATATGGTTGGGTGTGTGACATGATTGTCATATTGATGAAATTGATTGATATAATATGTTTCTACACAATGTTCTAAACAATGCTATGTAGTGGAGTCCCCTTCATCCAAATTTATGAATGGAAGGGGCACTCTCCCTCCTCAGGCTCCCCTTACTCTTCAAGTTGGATCTTTGCAATTATGATGGTAAAGCTAGATCTTTTTTTAGATTTTTATCCACAAATCTATAAAAAAATTTTAGCTCATCCAACAATGAGTTTTTTTTAGAGACATTCATTAGTGTTGTTCTAGGGGTGATCTGGAAGGGTCGTACAAGGTGATGCAGGAGTTATGCAGGAGGGCCATACAACACACAGATGCTCACCTTCTAGTAGTTTTTTCATTCTGATTATGTTTTGGAGGGCCTAGAGAGGTCGTTCTATTCTATTGAAGAGAGTTTTTTACATGATTATTCAACTATTGGCATAGGCTCATTTTCCTTGTAAGATAATTTCCATATTTTCTTTTTTAGAAATAATAAAATCTCAGATCTGTTGCACCAGTTTTCCCACCTTAGATTTTTCTGGGGACTATTGTCCAAAAACAAGTGTGTACATTTGATGAGATTGTTGTATACTTTTATTATCAGTTATGGTAATTTGTTTATGTTTTTTATTTAATTTTATGTGAAGAAAAACCCTTAAAAAGCAGTTAAAATTAATTTAATTTTTTAAAGTGTAATGGGTTTCAAAATTTTCACATGGTATTAGAGTAGGACTGCTAAAGAGGCAGTATAACAAGTGGGTTTTCAATATCCAACAGAAATATGAAATTTCAAGAACATATCTAAGGAATTCGTCATCTTCCCTTGCGCCCAGGGTTTTTGCGCTAGGGTTTTAGCATAAAACGAAAAGCATAGGTAGGGATTGAATCGTGAGGTTTTGAACATAACACTTTTAGAAAATGGCCATGAGTTTGAGGGTGGAAGACATTTTACAAGGGGCGCAGAATAACCCCACCTAAAAAGAAAGTACGATAATGATATTGAAAGTCAATGATGTGTTAGATCATGTTAGTGACAAGGCAACATCCCCCACAGGTGAAATTGAGTTGGTAATCTGGTATAAAGGTGAGGCTAAGGCCAAGAAACTAATTCTTGATGGGATAAAGGACCATCTAGTTCCACATATCTCAGGAAAAGATGAAGCAAAATACATGTGGAAAGCCCTAAGTGACCTCTACCAAAAACAAAATGAGAATAGAGTGATGTCTCTGCACAAGCAATTGTGTGGAACCAAGATTGCCAAATATGAGGGTGTAATACCTTATCTTACCAAGATAAAATAGATTAGGGATGAACCTGCAACATTTGGTGAAAAGACTGAATATCCTAAGCTAGTGTGTATTTCACTAGATAGATTTACTAAGTCATGAGATAGTTTTATCCGTGGTGTGGTAGCTCGAGAGAAGCTCACTGATTGGCAGTAGTTGTGGGATGATTCTGTGCAAGAAGAAATTAGAATTGGTCAAGTAGGACCATCATATTCAACTAATACATATAAGGAAGAAGGGTTGGCCCTTATAGGAAAATAAAATGGCAAGAAGAAGAGGAAAGGAAAGAAAATCATTGACTTCTCAAAATTCAAGAGAAAGAAGAAGAAGCCACATATGGCAGCTTCAGTAACAACAGATGAGGTTTCCATGTCATTTGAAGAGGATTTCTGATTCATAGCATGTATGTCTAGTACAGTTGTTTCATACATGTGGTTTGTAGACAATGGTTCATATTGTCATATGTTAGGGTGCAAAGAGTGGTTTACTAGGATACAAGAGGGAGGCGTAAATATAGTCATTGATTTAGGGGATGACATGAGCTACAAGGTTCAAGGAGTTGGCATAGTCTCATTTCAGATGCATTTCGGGAAATCACTCCATTTCAGTGATGTGTTATATGTTCCATAGTTGACCAAGAACCTCATATCAATTTCTAATCTTGAGAATAAAGGATATGAGGTCACTTTATGTAAAGGAAAGGCGTTCATCAGACCAAGTGGGTCAGATAAGAAGATGGAAATAATGATTGGGGTTCGAGAGGAGAAGGTCTATAGGTTACAGGTTCAGGCAGGGAGAGCATTAGTGATTTTCACCACAGATATAGGTGAGTTGTGGCACAAGAGGGTGATAGATATTCATTTTGGTGATTTGGGGGATTTGAGAGAGGGATTCACTATATTGCCTAACATTACAGCTGAGAGGCATGACCCCTGTAAGGGTTGTGCATTGGAAAGGTATGCCTACAAACCCTTTCCATATAGCAATCACAGGTACAAGGGAGTATTGGATCTGATACACTCTGACATATGTGGGTCGATGAGTGTCCATTTAGTGAGTGGCTCCAGATACTTTATGTTGTTTATTGATGACTACTCCAGGAAGACCTGGATTTACTTTATAAATACCAAGGATGAGGTATTTGGGAGGTTTCAGGAGTTTAGAGATCTGTTTGAAAACCAAATTGGGAGGAATATTTAGGTCTTAAGATCAGATAATGGGGGAGAGTACACCTCCAAGGAATTCGAGGATTATTACATAGAAACGGGGATAAAAAAGGAACTCACAGTTCCTTACAATCCTAAACAAAATGGAGTGGTTGAGAGAAAGAAAAAGACAATGGTTGGAGCTCAGGGATTTCCATTTTTATTATGGACAGAAGTGAGTAGTGTTGTAGTATATTTGTAGAATAGGAGTACCCACACAATTTTGGGGAGGAAAACACTTGAGGAGACATTTTCATGTACTAGGCCAGTTGTAAGTCATATTTTCATTTGGGGTAGCGTGTGTTATTTTCATGTCCCTTCAAAGAAGAGGACAAAGTTGGACCCTACATCGGTGAAGGGGTTACTTGTTGGTTACAGTGAGGCCTCCAAACCCTACAAGATCTATGTGCCTGCATGTGGGATGGTTATTGTGTGAAGATATGTGAAGTTTGAGGAGGAACGTGCATTGAGGATATCGAAGTATTTTCTAGCAAGAGTAGAGAACCAGTAGGGATAGAGTACGTGATTCCAAAAGTAGGAGGCATAGAGTTAGAAGATAGGATCACAGGAGAAGACACAGGATACAAGTGTTCAGAAGGAGACTGTTAGAAAAGATCATCATGAGCGAGTTGATGATGAGAAGGAGAAGTAGGATACAGTTCCACCAGAGCAAATTGATAGGTCATGGCCTAAGTGGTACAAGTCCACAGTCAGTGATTATAGGTTGGAAGGGCTTCCAAAGAGCGACTTTAGATGTAGCAAACCACTAGATAGACTTGGATATATGGCATTGATGACTCAACTCATTGATGTTGAGACTTCTAGTTATGAGAATGTTGCATGCCATAAATTTTGGTAAGAGGCCATGATGGAGGAATATGAATCCATTATGAAAAATGATGTACGGGAGGTAGTTACGAGGATAGAGGATACAAATGTGGTTGGATCCAAGTGGATCCACAAATTTAAGCATGCATAATATGGAATCATGGACAAGTATAAAGATCTCTTCGTGGCCAAGGGGTTTTCACAACGAGAGGGAGTTGATTACGAGGAGAATTTATCTCCAGTGGCCAAGTATTCTTCAATCCAAGCAATCATTTCATTGGCAGCATAAAAGACTTGGCATGTTCATCATATGGACATGAAGACCACCTTCCTTAATGGATTTATTAAGGAGGAGGTATATGTGGACCAACCAAAGGGATTAGAAGTTGGTAGCAGAGAGACACATGAGTGAAGACTGATGAGAGCCTTGTATGGGATCAAGTAGGAACCTCGAGCATGGTACTCAAGAATTGACAACTACTTTAGGGAGATGGGATTCCAATAGAGCAAGGCAGATCCAAGCCTGTATTTTCTTTCAGGGAAGGATCCTCTTATATTGGTACTTTATGTAGATGACCTATTTTTCACTGGAGATGAACAACTGATAGAAGATTACAAGGTCAACCTTGTAGCTGAGTTTGAAATGAAATACCTTGGGTTGATTCACTATTTTCTAAGGTTGGAGGTTTGGCAGATGGATGGACGCTTCTTCTTAGGACAAGGGAAGTATGTAGTAGATATTTTTCGCAGGTTTAGGATAATGGACTGTAGGCCCATGTCCACACATTTGGTTACAATCTGGAGGAATATTGATGCATCAAATTCAAATATAGTATACCCCACCATATATCGTCCGTTGATTGGATCTCTCATGTAATTGGTCAATACTCGACCAGATATCAGATTTTCTATAAAATCCTTAACTTAATTCATGGTGGACCCTTTAAGAGAACATTGCATTGTTGTGAAGAAAGTGCTTCACTGTCTCAGAGGGACAGTGGAGTACGGGTTATTGTATGAGTGAAGTGGTGGAGTGAGTTTAGTAGGTTTTAAGGATATTTGTTGGGTATGATGTGCATAGGATGGGAAGAGTACTTCACGTTGCTACTTCAAAATTTGATCGAGCATTATTTCTTGGTTCAGCAGGAAGCAGAAATAAATGGCATTGATCTCTTCTGAGGAAGAGTACATGGAAGCTAGTTTGGCAACATGTGAGGAACTATGGTTGAGGAAGTTACTTTTGGGCTTGTTTAGGTAGGATCTAGAAGTTACTATCATTCATTGTGACAATCAGAGTTTCATCAAGATCTTTGAGAATATGGTGTTTCACAATTGTAGTAAGCACATCAATATAAGGTATCACTTCATTACATTCTGAATGATGAGTAAATGGAAGACATATTTACCAAGGCACTAAGAAGACAAAAGTTTGAGAATGTAACATCCCGCTCTGGCACACTGAGAACACTTATTATTCGAGGACACTTGCTCGCAAGTGATTTGGACTTTTATGATGTTAGACCATTTATACTTGATTATGATGCGATTGACAGATGACATGATGTGTTACTATTTGATGTAGACATGTGCTATTTGTTGATACTGAGAGGGGGGTGAATCAGTATCAAGTACAATTTAAAACATTTTTCAACTTATACTTAAACCATTCAATTATATCCAATGAGAAATGAACAATAGTATAATATTTACACCAATACACCACAATACACCATGCACAATATATGAGAAATAATCAATAGTTTTGTTCAAGGGAAGTAATGACTTCCAAAGGTAGCTACAGATTCCAAATGTAAAGGGAGGGATAAACCTCCAAGAGGAAGATACAATC
>ML785590.1:278309-291497 GCA_009831015.1 Picea engelmannii
TGAGGCGTATGCACGATGTTTTTCATGTATCTGTTTTGAGACATTATATTAGTGATCCTACACATGTGATTGACCTGAGTTCCTTGCAGGTATCGGACGAGGGAGCGCTCATGGCTGATCCGGTCTGCATCTTAGATCATCTCATTCGACAGTTACGATGTCGAACGGTAGATCAGGTCAAGGTCCAGTGGGACAGTTATAGTCCACACTCGGCGACCTGGGAGGACCCAGATGATATGCATCAAGAGTTTCCATTTTTGTTTGATAGATAGACTTATGATACTGTGATACTTTATTTTTTCATTTATACTGAGAAACTTTGGGGTGAATTTTAGAGCAAGAGGGGGTGTATGTAACATCCCACTCTGGTGCACTGAGAACACTTATTATTTGAGGACACTTGCTCGCAAGTGATCTGGACTTTTATGATGTTAGACCATTTATACTTGATTATGATGCGATTGACAGATGACATGATGTGTTACTATTTGATGTAGATAGGTTCTATTGACTCAGTTTTATTGAGTGTGCGGGGTTTTTGACCTTGAGGGTGCAGAGGCATCGGTAGAACCCCCTTGGACTCTGGACTGAGTCAGGGAGTGTGCTTTTGGGTGATATGTTTACTATAATGTTTCGTTTGATTTGATGATTTGTTGTTGACATTTTTGACATGTTTATTGTGATGCAGGCTCACGATATCTTGCCGACCAGAATCACATATGGAGTAAAGGGGCCACACACGATTTGAAGAGAGGTTGAGGGAGAGGGGTGGACAACAGCCCTGCCACCGCCTACTAGCACTCCCATCGTGGCTCGAACTGTAGGTTAACGATAACCTAGTTCGAGAGGACCCACGATGCCATGAGGGCCGACTGCGAAAGTCACTCACGATGATTCTAAGGGGCACCCAATAAGGCGGGGGCCTTATTCCTTAGAACCCTTAGTCTCCTACAAGTTCACCTGGCGGAGTGTTGACTCCAGGGGTTATAGAGGTCTACCAATCAGTCCAGTTGGCAAGTGGCACCCTTGAAGCACGTGGTGCATCCTGAAGGGCGCGTCGCACAAAAGAAACTCAGTTGGCGAGTGGCACCCTTGGAGCACATGGTGCATCCTGAAGGGCACATCGCCCAAAAGAAATTCAAAAGGCGAGTGGCACGCTTGGCGCACGTGGTGCGTCCTAAAGGGCACGTCGCAATAATGTGGTTGAAGGAGTCAACCTAATTAGCCCTAAGTTATCAGCACCTGAATAAAACCTTAAGCATTTCCCCTAACCAATCATCGCTTAGCTCAGAATCTAAGCCCTAAGCCTAAGACTTTTCTAGAAAAAAAGGGGGGGAAATTTAGTGTGACCTTAACAAATGAAAATTAAAAAAAAAAAACAAAAAACAAAAAAAATCAGACCATTATCCTCTCATTATCCATGTCTACTTTATTAAACTATCCTCCATCACCTTGATCTTCCAATATCCATCTCCCTTTTACATGTCCAGTTCACATTACTAAATCACCATCCCTCCCCTTAATTCCTCATTATTCTTTTTATGTAATACATTTACTTTTCCCATATACATGTTTGCCATCACCTTAATCTCTCATTATCCTATATATATATATATATATATATATATATATATATATATATTAATGGTGAATTTAAATGATGGATAATGATAATTTACTATGATGAATGCATGCTTATAAATAGAAAAAAAATGAAAATATATATACATATATTATAAACAAATGGTGGTGTATTCCTTAATCTTAAATTTTTAGAAAAATGAAAATGATAAATGGATCCTCTTTCTGTAAATTATTAATCCCTACCGCCTCTACTATTAATAAAAGTTACGCATGTAAAAATAAAAGGGAATTATTAATGAGTGCAGATACTCTTTGAGTTTTAAAAAATATATATATAAAAAATAAAATAAAATAAAAATAAAAATAAGAAAATAAAAGGGAAAAGGGGGGAAAACCTAAAAAGAAAGAGGATTTAGGGTTTGAGACTGGATAAAAGAAAGGGAGAGGGGGGAAAGAAGGGGACTTTTGGAGCTATTGGTATTGTTATGCTGCCAGAGTAGAGACTGGATTGATTTCTTGTAGGAGTTGGGGATTCTTAGCTGACTTGAGTGGTAGCTCTGCCTTGGAGGCGAACTGGGAAGCTAGGCTACTGTCTGGATTGTGTATGGCCCCTTTGTGGCTCAGGGGGCTAAGGGGGAAGAAGAGTAACCCTAGCATTTGGCTGGGAGGTACCGGTGCAGTCTCTACGGTCGGCAAGCAACAAAGAAATGTAGCGGCATGGAGCACAGGAGTCTTGCGGCAAGCAACAAGGCAACGATATGCTCATGTTTTTAGTAGAGTAGAATGCTTAGTGATTTACTGTTGAGGATATGATGGTACTGTAGTAAAATGTCATTTCTTAGTTCCTTAATCTCTGCAAAAAAAAATATAGGGGTAAATTCTGAAGATCAACGTAGCGATCAGTTCTAGAATGTCTTTCCAAGCTGTCCCTGTAAACTGCAATGGTTATTTCGTTTTTTTTTATTGGTACAGTTTTAGGGTTTGATAAATAGTATTGGGTTATGGTTATTTCATTTTATTTTATATATGGCTCAGTTTATAATTTCTGGTAAATTCGTTTTGGGGTTTATGGTTGCTGTATTTGGTTATGGGCGTTTTCTTTACTGTGATGGGGGCGTGTATAGAATGTCTGGGGCGTTTTTACTGTGATGGGGGCGTGTATAGAATGTCTAGGGCGTTTTACTGTGATGGGGGCGTGTATAGAATGTCTGGGGCGTTTTATTGTGATGGGGGCATGTATAGAATGTCTGGGGCGTTTTTACTACTTCCCATATTATTGAATGTGTTTTTGGAACAGTGAAGAACTTGTATGTTTTTCTCTAAGCTATTTATTTATTTATTATCTTTAATTTGTTTTTCATTTATGTTATTACCAATAATAATATTCATGTATAATATATGTTCATTAATGCGGTGGACATATTTTGCATAATCTAAAATATGGTTAATAGAGGAATTACTTTCCGCATTGAGAGGGAGTAAATTAATCATCCTTAAATTTGTTTTCCGTTTATCAATATATCATTGCAACCATGCTCTTTATTAGTTGCAACGATTTCTTAACCTCATGTTGCATTATAAAATAGCTATAAAGTTTCAGATTCTTTTGTTCTTCAATATTTGCTGAAATATATTTTTCTCAAATACCAATTCACCCATCTCCATTTCTGTGGGCGTTACAATTTCGGTGGGCAGTTGGTTTTAAATGTGAGAAATCCGTCCTGGTAAAAGACTGCTGGCAATTCGTTTTAAATATTGCTATAACTTGCATTTCTTTTTTGATTACTGCCAATCCGTCCTGGCAATTCGTTTTCAGCATTGCTGTAACTTGCATTTCGTTTTTGATTACTGCCAATCCGTCCTCGCAATTCGTTTTAAGCATTGCTGTAACTTGCATTTCGTTTTGATTACTGGCAATTCGTCCTGGTTCTGGCAATTCGTTTCATAATGTGTAGCATGGTTCCCTCTTTATCAGTTTCATTGCTGACATTTTCTCATGAGAAAAAGGTCATTCTTACAGTTCTGACAACTTGAAATTGCAGCATGTTGTTCCCAGTAGTCTATTTTTCAATTGTTGCTTAAACCCTTTTCACAACCTTGAGAGCCTTTATTTCTGGTTTCTTACTGAAAATTACATTTCCCGGGTGATATAAATTTTCTATTTTCCAAATCTCATGACTGTAAAACCTACATGGTAGCCTTTATCCTCCATAAGCATGAATTCGATTGCAATATGGCGATTGTTGTATTGTTCTACTTTTTGAACTGTTAAAAGAACCTTGTATTAATGAGCCTTTGCAGAAAATTTTAAAAGCATTACATCATGTTTTTCTTTAGCTTTGACCTTCATTCCTTACTCTGACCAAGAGTCCAACCCATCTATTCTCCGTAGTTCTATTTTTACAATATGCATGCCCTTCTGTGAAAGTTATATTCATTACAGTTTGTACATGTACAATAGGAGAGAAGAGGTCAACCAACGCCTCCCATAATGCATTAACTTTATACCTAATGCATATCCCTTGACCAGATGCAAGCGTTGTTGGCTAGCAAGGATGATGGTATTCCCGCTACCTAGTTTACAACTCCACTGCATATATCACAGCCTGCTATGAAGTTTGTAACTGCCTTAGAAACCACAAGGGTTTGTGAGCATTTGCAGCCCATGGTGAACCCATCAGACCACACCACATCTAGACTAGTAAGGCTGCTATGGAACCCAAATCTCATAAACTGCTCCAACCACCTAAGTTGTACCTTATGGGTCACACTCACTTTACTTATGCTTTGTCTGCCCACCTTTGGTCCCTTTATATACTAGATTGCCTACCCATTTCCAATCTTGTGACCTTGAACTGGTGTCATTTCATGTTGAATGGGATTGATTCTTTATATCTTTACTTCTCAACTACCTTTAGACGTAGGCATGAGATGATATAGTTTTTGGTTAAGGACAATAATTGTTTCTGATGGATGATTTATACCTTTTAGTTGTGCGTAAGAATTTCCTCGTCCATTTATGGTACTAGAACAAAAGTGGGTAGGATATGTAGGTGTTGAGAAATTCATATAAGAGAGAGTGATAGTGCTAAATGAAAAAGAGTAAATGCTAAAATGTGTATGAATATACAAGGGATTGGATCATGTATCTTCTTTTCCTTCGCCATTAAGTAAAGATGACATTTGATTGTATAAATTGCTTAGATTACTCCCGCGCATACATATTTATCGTTGAATGATTTTGTATGGACCTTAGTCTTCTTCTCTTTTGGAATGTAAAGTAAGGAAGGTTGCACTAGATGATAGCCTTCTGGCATGCTTTAAATTATGATGTAGTGAGAGTGCTTGATGTAGACTTTAGACATCTGGCGCGAAATAAATTATATTGTAATGTATGTTGATCTAACCCTTCTTACCTGTGCCACTAAAATTGCTTGACCGATGGATTAATGAATAGAATGATCGCACACCTTTCAATAAGGTGATACATGACTGATTTAGTGACTCGTTTATCTTACGCCTTCACTTAAGTTGACATGTGATTGTTCTAGAGATGTTACTTTCATGCCCGATGAATATTTAAGCGTGGACGTTGACTAATAAAAATACTGGTTACTGTGGCGCTATGATTATAGATGTATAGGATTGATGGACCCCAAGGTTTACTAGCATTATAGATTCATCAATGATTATTGGAATAACAACCCTTGCACCATGTACAGAGAGTGAATGTTTATTGCGCCAATAATTATTGATGATGTTGGATTGATTTAGAGCTATATTATTACCGCAGGGTTAATTAAAGTTAAGGTATGATGTTCAATAGTAAGAAGTACTCTCACCCTTGGTTAAATAGAATGTGGTTGATAGAACGAACCTCAGTTAATCATGGATGTTGGTAGCTTTAGCGTTGTGTTATTGATGGTGTCGGGCGGGATGTAGACACCCCCATGTAGCCTTAGGAGGTATGTCTATGTGTGATTTTTGTGTAAAGAATCCAGTGCCGTATCAAGAGTCTCAGACCCTTTAAAGGCAGGGTTTCCACTCTTGCAACACACCTGACGGAGTTTACTATTTTCTGCCTGAGCAGTCGGCCAGGAGCCTATCTGAACTTCTCTCTCTCTGGAGCAGAGAACTAAGATTAAACGCCCTGCTTTCCTATGAAGAATAGTAAGATCTACTACTATGGATTCTTCCCTCTGTGTCCATACTGTGCATAACCCAGTATGTCGTTAAATGTTTGCACTGTGCACCTTGTGACTATGGTCATTTTATTGCTTGCAGTTACTCGTTGTGTGCTTTCAGCCTTCCTTGTGATGAACGTCGTGGTTGCATCTTGATGTTTGTCGGGTGGCGACGTAGTGTCAAGTGTGTTTGTTACTTCTACACAAGCGCACACACGGTTAAAAAAAAAAAAAATTACACCTGTTGTCAGAGTAGTCGTCCTTAACTAGGAGGGTTGTTGCAGAGAAGTTCATAGATCAGATGGGGTTGAGAAATAATCCCTTCCTCACTAAGAGGGAGTGTTGATATCTTAGCAAGGAAGGTCTTCCATCATCATCTTAGTGTCCTAGAATGATTGTGGACAATGAAACTTAGGCTAAGATGATTAATTGAATTTTTTCCTAAGTCCAACTTAGGAAAAGAACTTTTAATGTGTTATAATTTTCAATTGACTTTATTGAGTACTTTTTCTAAAGTTAAAGTGAAAAATAATTTAAGCTGTGGTAATTTAATATTGACCATTGATCTCATCATGAGGGTGATGATTGATCTCATCCCTCAATCCTTTTGGAGATTAGGGTTTCACTTGATTAATGAAGAATAAAGAGATCATCTAGGCTAGAGGGGTGCACTTAAGGAAGAGAGATTAGTTCTAGAGAGAGATCGATTGCAGATTTGCAGGTGAGATTTTTTGTAGGAGAATAGAGGAGATTCTAGCAGGTGGATCGACCCATATCTTCACCAAATCATAGAGGCCAAGATTTAGATCTGGAAGGGTTGTACATAGTGACACATGAGTTACGTAGGAGGGTCATACAACACGCATAGGCTCACATTCTAGTAGTTGTTTCGCTCTAGTTCTATTTTGGAGGGTCTAGAGAGGCCATACATTTTTGTTGGAGAGAGTTTTGTTGAAGATTATTCAGCTATTAGAAGAGGTCGATTTACCTTGTAAGATAATTTCCATACTTTCCTATTCAAGAATTAATAAAATCTCACATTTGTTGCACCGGTTTTCCCACCTTCATATTTTGCTGGGACTATTGTCCAAAAAGAAGTGTGTACATTTGATGTGATTGTTGCCTACTTCTACTTTCAACTCTTGGCAATTTATTTTTGATGTGTATTTAATTTTCTATGAAGAAAAAACCCTGAAAAGAAGTTAAAATTAATTTAATTGTTTTAAAGTGTAATGCGTTTCGAAATTTTCACACAAAACTCCTACATATTCGTCTACTTAAATTTCTTCTCAATTTTGGTATCATATGTATATGCGACTCCCATTATGTATATTTCTAAGAATCCATCCCCATTTGGATGTACATGTGCAATTCACTATGGTACATTAGAAATGGGTTCCTCTTGAACTCTCTAATACCCATCTTTGAGCACAAGGTATGGAATATATTGGTGTAATCTAGAACCATATGGTCTCTCTCTCTTGATCCATAGTATTCCATCTTGTGTATTATCTATCATAGTTTCCAATAGGGTAGAATTCCTCCTTGAATGAATCAAGAAAATCCTCCTAAATGGATTATGTCCTAAATTTTGTAGACTCGTCTCCATCATGTATCTCCTAGTAATTTTTGCACCAATATTTGACATGTAGAATGGTCTTCAGGAGCACAAAGGTGATACTTTTGGTTTCTAGAGTTTTTTTAGCATAGTAATAACCCTCATGTCTCTCCTAGTAACTTTCGCACCCATATTTGACATGCAAAATGATCTTCAGGAGCACAAAGGTGATACTTTTGGTGTCTAGAATTTTTTTAGCATAGTAATAATCCTCTAACATATTTGACCATTTCTCTAAAGCCTATGCATCTATATTTCCTTCAAATGAAGGAATTTCGAACTTAACTTGTACCTCGAAGGGTGTTGCACCTCCAAAATGTTTTCTTTTTGAGGCTCATTCCTCTATCGCACGAGGGCTTCCTTGAGAAACAACTTGATAGGTTCTCTTTATTCATTATTTATATTTTCATCAACCATGGGAGGTTTCTTTGGCCGGTGAGAGTGGTATTTTCCAAGAGAAATTATTCCGATACCCAACTCTCTATACCTTGACCTCATCTGAGACATGCACTGAGAAAAACAAAAGAGAAGATAGATTTCATAACACTAATCTAGATTTTATAGAGATTGAAATGAAAACTAGAAAATATGATTTGACATGCACACAAAAAGAGAAATTCAATAGAGAGCACATTAATATAGTGAGAACCAAGATCTAATAATGAATGAAATTGTAAATACTGTGAAATGCAAAGCAATACAAATTAGCTAGAATGGTGGCATCGTATCTTTGAAGAGAGATGTGCTAGTTATGCTAATGGGAAAGATACCCATTACAAGAGGCCAAAACATTACCTTTTAACATTAAGTACTAAACCCTAAAAGAAAAATCCCCTAAAGATACAAAACCCTAAGCCTAGGATATGGAGTGGCCAAAAGGAATGCAGGCCTAAGGAGTTGATACATCAACTTCTTGGGGCCGAAACTTCTGCATACAAACTCTATTTTGGGTTCACAATAGCCTCTTGGAAAGATATTGATGATAAAAACAATTTTTTTCAAGGATTTTGCATGCCATGACAACCCTAATTTGTCATAGGGCCAAGAAACATTGTTTAGGGCCTAAAAATGTGTAGAATGTTCAGGACCTAAAAAATGCAGAAAGAAAAAACTGCTAAGATGGGGAAATATTGTGAGTGAGTAGGAGAGGTGAGTGGATACCAATATCCACTTGTATTAGAGATGAAGTCATTCTGAAATTCGTTAAAGAAACAAAAAACTTTGAAATAATAGTGTGAAGCCTTGTTGATGAAATACAAGAGAAATAAGTTATTGTTGTTAGTTTGGAACTCCTATTGGAATCCTACCTCTCCTCTAGATTATAGATATTCCTCCTCTCTAGATTGTATGAAGTCCATGTGCTAAGTATGGTGGGATACAACTTCACTAAAGTATGTAGCCATGATGCTTTTTAAAACATTTGAGTTGGATGTATTCCTCATTTTGAAAATAGTGTGGGTGATATGATGGGACCATGAAGAAGGAAAACCTAAACAAACAACATAATTAAACAAATTAGAAATGTAGAATTAGAGAAAAAATAACATATTTTAGGAATTTTACCTAAATATCTTCCTCTTCTTCAACTTTTGTAGTGCACATAGTCTTGGTCACTATGGATGTCTCCAAGGAAAACACCTAACAAGAAGGTGGAGTTGAAGGAATATTAAATACATATTTTTCAGGTAGATTGTATAGGAAGGTGGTAGGCGAGAACAATGACTAATGAGTAATGTCATTTGTTAGAGTTCATGCCCATAGGATTTACACCATGAATAATGAAGAGCTTCAACAATCCTTTTCTTTCTCATAACAATACTTCCCTACCTCTTATGAGAAAGGAAGTGGCCATAATCATAGTAGAGAAAATGATATGCATGGGGTCGTGAGATAGAATGGAGTGACTATTGATACACATAACTTTTTACTCTTCATAGTACCATCAATTTATGGGGTAGATGTTAAGTGTGGTGATATGTATGATGTCATATAGTTTGAGGGTGTGTTGGAGTCAAGTGCATTATCTGAAATATATTAGATAGCACATTATACTTGGATCTAGGTTTCTTCAGGGAAGATGTATGGGTAATAAATGGTGTCAATTAGGAAAGGGAAAAGGTATAATAGTATAAATTTCAAAGTGAATTATAGTGCACATATTGAGGCAAGGGGTAGGGGAAAAGCAAGGGGAGAATCTAGAAGGGATGAATAAATTTAAGCATGACCACTTAGAAGGAGAGGACAAAATGGATTGGTTCATAATGTATGAAAGTAGAGATTTGTTGTAAGGGAAACAAGTGAAACTCATGGAGTTGGGCTAGAAGAAGAGAGAATTAAGAATAATAAGGCCATGCTAATTGATCAAGTCAAAGAATATTGTATGGTCCCATATCCATCTTATATGAAACTCATTAGAGTATCATGATCTAACTCCTTTATGCAAAGAACATCCTCATATCTATTGATAAATGAAAAGAACATCCTATGGTGTATCAATCTTTGAAAGGGCCTCCTCTAAGTATTTTGTCCAAATTAATGAGATTTCCTATAACATAGTAATGAAACATTATGGGATAGTGTTTAGAGACATGTGAATAAGCTATTCATATAGAAAACAAAATTTACTTTTTGATAGATTTTTTACAAATTTGATAAAATTTTGATGGATTATTGGAAATTACTAGTTTTGATCGTTAAAAGTGCAATGTAGAGTTGTTCCAAGAAGAATGAAAATTTAATAATCCATCTACAATATCAAAATTTTCAAAATAGTAAAATTATCTTGTCAAAATTGTGATTTTTTTTTTATTATTGAATTGAGTGAACTCACCTATTGGATCAATATGTAATAATTATAAAAATGTAATAATTAAATTTTTTTATTTAAGAAATAACTATTTAAACCCAAAAAAATTCAATTCAAATTTCAAAGTGGACATGGAATTGGAGAGCGTTCACAAATGGTAATATTCCTATGCCATTAAAAAATGATTGAAAAAGGTATTTATGTGATATGGATATCAGACATTATTACTAAACCTAATAAAACAGACTTGAAATCCAACATTTCTATTGCATTGTGCAGCTCGGAGGGAGTGGAGAGTGATTTGTTAGAGAGGACAGCCTCATACATCTTTGGGACCTAAATGATTTGTTTTTCGTTTTCTTTGGGAGCAGAGAAAGGAGAGAAGGGTAGAGCATTTTTTAATTTTTGGGACCTAAATGCTTTGTTTTTGTTCATTTCGGTTCAGCATCGCCATGATTGATTTTACAGTGAATTGTTCCTTTGGTTTTGAATTGTGTATGGTTTTCTAATTTCGATTTTTTTGTGGTTTTGGTAAATAACTTTTTTGGCTTTTGTTTGTTATGTTCGGGGAGAGTGAAAGTGGTGTAGAGATTGATGGAGAAATGGCGATTTGATTGCGGGGAAATTTGGGACAGCGAAGGTGGAGGAGGCTTATAATTTTATTTATTTGTTAATTAAAATTTTCCATCCCATATTCATCTTCCATTCTATGAATTTGGTCTGTTCTCTGAATGCAGATGCAATGAAGAAAAAAATATATAAGTGAAACAATGTTGAAGGTGCAGAAACTTATCCCATGGGTTAGTGATTCATTTCTTTCTTTCTCAGTTTGTTAGTTTTATCTCAACCCTAGATTTACTAAACCCCAAAAATAAAAATCATCAATCACTTCAGGGATGATATCATTTTATTTTCCAGTGATAGACGACCCATAAAGAAATTCTCAAGGTGGAGCACATTATTTATTGAGGCAGGTATTTTTTCTTCTTGATCACTTTGTGAGCCTAGAATTTCTTGTTCATCCTCTCGATGTGGTACAACCTTTTATTGATCAGATATCTTCTAATACCAATTCTTGAGATAATTTCTGAAGAATATTTATCTTGTTTCGGCTTTTTATTTTATGAAGAATACTTTCAGAGTATTTGTAAAATGAATCTCGAGAGATTTATATTTCCTTTAGATAAATGGCATATAGAAAGACTTGGAAATAATGGAGAAAGCGCTAGTTGTAAGCGCCAGTAATAAGCGCCAGTTGTAAGCCCCAGTTAGAAGAGTTAGTTCTTAGTTAAGAGTCCAGTCATTTTTAGTTTTCATGTAACCGATTCGGGAGAGTATTTTTCTATATAAAGATGTAATCCGTCTTCATTGAATAATAAGAAGTGAGCGTAGCCTCACCGTGTGGTATATTTTATCTTGGTATCAGAACCTGAGGGAGGAAAGAGGCACGCGGCTGAGCCGCTGGGAGATTGTGAGAGGCGGACAAATCTTAAGTGAGGAGCCCACGCCAGACCGCTGCGAAGTCGAAGCATCCCCAGTGGAATTCGTTATTGTCTATACGTAGATCGCTTGTTCTGCGGGAGCCCAGCCAATTGCTGCTCTGTCCAGATTCCAAGAAGAGCCACACTGAGGCCGCAGATTGTTGGAGAGGGATCTAACTGTGCGTGGAAGATATAGTTGTGTGGGTTACCGTGGAGATCGGTGCAAGTTTGCTAAGCTAACCCCGGTGCAGAAATATGCGATACTTATTTCGTTAGTTGGCTGGGATTTAATGGTGTGTGCCCAGACTGGTTTTGGTAAGATGACTGCATTCTATTTTCCTATTATCGCTGGCATATTTTTTTGCTGAGTTGATATTTTTGCCGAGTGAGCATTTAAAATTGATGCCACAACTTGCATGAGGTTATAGCGTGAGCAAATGAGGTAATGCAGTGGTAAAGTGTGGTAATATATATATATATATATATATATTGTTTATATATATATATATATATATATTTTTGGGTCGTGGCTTATTCCATGTGGTAAAGGAGCATTTTAATAAGCGTGAAGTATAAAGTATTTTTAAAGGTGGAGTTTTCTTATTAAAGTGGAGTTATAAAGGATATATTTTTTTATTAAGTGGATACTTTTTAAAACTTAAGGTGAATTTAAAAAAAAAAAAAATTTTTTTTTTTTTAAGGAGGGAGTTATAAGTTGACATTGTCGAATGCATGCATGATTTAAGTTGAAAATAGAAATATAGTTGGATCAGTGGATTCGAAAGGCAGAGTGACCGACTACTCAGCACTAGACAAAAAGTTGCATATCCTTGGTGATTTTCTTGCAGAGACTAAATTGCAGTGATGGCGAATCCGTTGGCAGAGCCCTACCTCAACGAAGCCAACAAGTTAGATGACTCAAACTTCATTAACTGGAAATTCAATATGCAGACGCTCATGGAGGGCTATGGTGTCTGGAACATTTCGAATGGAACCGAACTGAAACCTGTTGCGGCTGCAGGTGCGAAATCAGCGGTAGGAGGTGCGACAACAACATAGATCCAAGACTGGGAGAAGCGCGAAAACAAGGCAAAGGTATTGTTGTTCATGTCCGTTAAGGATAGCATAATTCCACATATTAGAAATGCTACAACTTCTACTGCAACATGGACAACTCTTAAAGCTTTGTATGAAACTAGCAACACAAATCGCATTATGTTCCTGAAAACTAAATTGCTAGGCATTAAGATGGATGGAAATGAATCTGTTAGTTCATTTTTGGGTCGCATTAAAGAGGTGAAAGACAAGCTATTAAATATAGGAGAAACTGTTTCCAACACTGATCTAGTGACGATTACCTTAAATGGTATGTTAGAAGACTATCATATGTTCATAACAGGTCTTGCAGCAAGGGAGAAACCTCCTACGTTTGAAGAACTGTCAGGTATTTTGTTGCAAGAGGAAGAGAGGCGCGGGAATCTGAAGCCTTCGAGTAAATATTTGGCACTGTGGTCA
>ML785590.1:300238-314321 GCA_009831015.1 Picea engelmannii
TGTCTTCGGATACCACCGATCCGACTCAATCTATCTCTGTTCTCAATCTATGCATGCATGCAACTTGATATCCAAAAATCTCCACTTTAAAAACTTATAACTCCCACTATGAATAAAAATTCACTTTAAAGTAATAAGCTCCAGTATCCACCTCTCTTAAAAAAAGATCCACTTAAAAAAGTTCACTTAAAGTTTTAAAAAGTATCCACTTAATAAAACTCCACTTTAATATTCACTTTCACAATATGCATGTACTCACTTTAATAATAAAAAAAATGAATAAAATTTATCCACTTTTTCAAACTCCACCTCACGCTTAATAAAAAGAAACAAGACTTATCCACTTAATAAAGTTAAAAAGCAGATTTTTCAAAACTCACGCGATTTTTCAAAACTCTTCCTCCACTGTTTTGAAAAACTCTTACGCTCTTCCTTAGAATTAAACTCACGCTTTGCAATCCCAAATGTGCAAACTCACACATGCATATATCCTACCTCCAAAAACTCCACGCTCCCACGCTCACCAAAAAAAAAAAAAACCTTTTCCGAATTAATCCACGCACGCACAGGAGTTCATGCACGCGAACAGTTCTCGCACTTCTCGCTTCTGTTGACTGCGAATTGTCCGCACCTCCCGAGTTGTCAGATTGCGGGAATTTTTCGATTGTTCGCACCTCACGTAGTATGCCTCCTGCGGGAATTTTTCGCTTTTATTTGCGCGGAAGGGCCGAGTAGTATGCCCCCGCACCCTACCAGAGGAGGGACCTGCAGACCTCTTGAATTCTCGCACCTCACTCTCGTGGCTCTGATACCAAGATAAAATATACCACGCAAACAAACACGGTGAGGCTACGCTCACTTCTTGATATTAAACGAAGACGGATTACATCCTTATATAGGAAAAGACTCTCGTGAGTCGACTACATGCAAACCATAAGACAACTAGACAACTGACTATAAACTGAGAACTAACTCTTCTAACTGGCGCTTACAACTTGCGCTTATTACTGGAGTGAACAACTAGATAACATCTCCATTACTTCCAAGTTATGCTACATCTGCCTTTGCTTATGGGTAATAGGTGCAAGAGATTTTTGAAATTGATCTTATTATCATTAATTTTATTTTAATTTAAAATTAAATTGAATTGTTTTATAAAAATTAAATTAATTTTATGTTAATGGATCGAGTATTAATTCAAAATAAACACAATAATGTATTGTGTCAAAATAAACACAATAATGTTTATTGTATTTTAGAAATGAATTTTATATTGTAATTAATAAGATTTTTGTGGTTGGAGTTTTCATGATTGATGGAAATGGTCTCAGTTTTGTCAATATATCCAAATCAGGATCCATGTTTTTCTTAAAGATGGATCAAATAGATCTTAATTTGGATCCAAAACTTTTATAAATAAGTGATTAATGTATTGTATTATATATATATATATATATATATATATATATATATATATATATATATTTGGTTAATTTGTGAGGAACCTGTTGGTTAAGCTTGAGAAATCGCGATTCATGGGTATCTAAGCCGTCAAAATCACCCGGGGATGGTACCCGGCCTCAGCCACACCAACCCTTAACATGGTTGGATTTTGTGTCCCCGCAACGGAGTAGCTTAACAACACACTCCATCATCGACTATCCTACACCTCGAACACATTTTAAAAATAAAATTTAATATAAATAAGTAAGTTAATTTTTATGATTTAAAATTCATTTTTAAATTAATTATATTATATTAATTTATCTTAAATATAATATATTTTGTTTATTAAAATTTTTGCATCATAATTTCTAATGTGTATTTTATAACTAAGTGTATTTAATTTCTCATTTATATATTTATATTTGTAATGCATAAAGCAATGTATTTTCAATTAAATTGTATTTAATAATTTATTTTTTTTAATTTAATTAATCTATATTTAAAAGTTAACTCATATGTAATTGTACTTATGTTTTGTATTTTTTTTTTTACATTAAAAATGTAAAATGTTAGATTCTAATTTTATGAAATATTTGATGATTTAATTTTAGATATTAACATTTACTTACCATATTAATTTATGTAGTTGTACATATGTTTTGTATTTTTTCTTTTTACATTAAAAATGTAAAATGTTAGATTCTAATTTTATGAAATATTTGATGATTTGATTTTAGATATTAATATTTACTTACTTCATATTAATTTATGAAGTAAAATGTATCTAAAATTGATTATCAATCAAAGTTTGATTCTTAAATAAGTGTTTTTTTTTACATATTATGTTTTATTTTAGGATTATGATGTAAGTTGTGTTTTTAAATTTCATTTCATATTTAGTTTAGATCTAATATTTAGTTTAGATCTAATTGGTTTAAAAATATTAATTTGATATTAATTTAATTTTAAATTTAATATTATGTTGTATTTTTTTATTATGATGATGATGATTATTAATTTCCACTAAAACTGAATCATACCTTAAAAGGGTAAGTGATTACTTGCGATCCTTTAGAATTTTGTTTCTGTGCTCGAAAAACATTAAGAGAAGCATTCCAAGATCAACATATTTTTTGTCAAGTTAAGAGGTTAGAAAATATAAGAGAAAGTGTTTTTCAACCTTCTTAGTATCACAAAGGTGACACACTCTTTCAGCCCATGGCATTTTAGGAATTCACAAGCGCCTAGTTTCACTATGGAGCTCGTGAGAATTTGTTCTTATCTTAGAAATGCTTATTTTTTCTTTAGACTTAGAAAAATAGATAGATAATTTTGATCTTCTAGATTATGGTTCATTACATCATTATAATACCTTGATTTTATTTTTTCCTTTAACTCTTTATCACACTACATTTTCTCCTTCAATTTTGATTTGATGTTTTTTTTAATAGTATCGTTATTCTGCAAAATGGTGTCTTCCATGATTCCCCAATAGTTTAGCCAAGACCAGACATATTTATGCCATGCTCGCTTGAGTCAATAGTGGTTATGACTTGATTTTGAAGAAATTTTAGCAAGCCTCTTGTCTTTCATGTTGTTTAACTTGTTCTTATACATTAGGTATCTAGTTGTAGCCATTCTCTCAATGGGAGAGAGGATTGTTTCTAATAGGAGGATGAGATAGGGTGTATTTCCTTTAATTTTGAGATTATAGGTTATAAAATTCTTTTGTATTTTCTCTATCTTTCTCCAGGATTCATGAGAGATACTATAGGCCCAGACTTCACATCCATAAAGAATAAAAGGTGTAACAAGAGTATGAAACAAGAGTTTATTCTTATCCCAACTCTAAATATCTTTTGATTTACAATTGTTTTCAAGTCCATAATAAGCTTTCCATCGCCCAATAATTTTTTTCTCAATGACATAATTCCAATTGAGCTTGTGGTGAATATCAATTCCAAGATATTTGTATGAAGTCACTTCCTCCAAGTTGTTTTCTCCACATATGAAGCTATCATACGGGATCTTATTGGATTTAATATCACAACCTTAGTCTTATCAATATTAACAGTCATACCCATATTGGAGAAAATATCCTTGAGGATTCTTAGTTGGTTTTCAAGATTATGGGGACTCTTTTCCATAAGAAATATATCATCAGCATAAAGAAGATTGATGACTATACTGGTGAGAGTAGGGATGACACAACCTGTTTTTTCCAAGCAATCTTCTAACTTGTCAATGTATATGCCAAAGAGGGTAGGGGACAAGGGACAACCTTGTTTGACTCTGATATTGCATTTAATCTCTTTTGACCATACCTAAGTGTTTATAAACTTATAAATAATGTTCTCATACATTCTTATTGCAACAACCCTCAACTCGAGAGGCACTTTTATCTTTTCCAATCTATTCCAAAGGTTTTTCCTAGGAACCATGTCAAAATATTTTCTAAAGTCAACAAAACAAAAAAAAAGATTGGTTTTAGTATTGTGTAACTCCTCTACAATGATCCTAAAGGTAACAATATGATCTACAATTGAATGATACATCCTAAACCTGGTTTGGCCTTTAGTTCTTTTACCATGACTTTCTAGCCAAAGTTTATTCTTCTTTTCCAAAATAATTTTAGAAAGTTGGGTTAAAATCGGGATAATCATAATGGTGCTATAATTAGAGGGAATATTTCTATCCTCATTTTTAAAAATAGGAACAATGAGGCTTTTCATCCAGGGTTTAGGGAAGCCCTGCTTGACTGCTAAATTGAGGAGCTTGTGTATGTTAGGGATAAGGATTGGCCCTCTGATTTTAAAAATTTCATCTTGGTAGGATTCAATGTCCTTATCTTTCCCATTTGCAAGCCGCCTAACCTCAAACTCTATTTCATCTAAAGAAAAAACTCCTTCCTTTATAGGGACAATAGAAATGGTGTCCATAGAATTAGGGAACTCGTAAAGAATTTTACGGTAGGAATTCGAGTCCCTTAAGGAAATCCTATTATTTTCTTTAGCATTGCGTTTTAGAATTTGGCTCTAGAACTTCTTAGGATGCAACTTATACTGTTGTCAAAGTTTCTCTTGCCTTTTATTGATATAGTACATTTTTTTCCTTTTAATTAGGGATTTGTACGTATTGACCTTATCGAGTTTTAAGGACTCATTAGAAACATCTCTAATGGTCTTCCTAGCAATTTTACATTATTTATCATGCAAAGGGTTGGTTGTTCTATTATTCTTTTTATAGGACACCTCAAAAGAGAACTTGTTAATAGAAGTGGAAAGGGTAGTTGTAAAATTATGAGAGAGTTCTTCAATGTTGTCCTTATAAGTTATGAGATTTAATTTACTATTTAAATCCTTCAATAAAATGTCAACTTTACTTTTGTGAAAGAGCAAATTCCTTTGACTATCATAATTCTCTTGAATGGTGCTCCTATGCATAGAAAATTTTAGAGTTAGGGTTAAAGGTTTATGATGAGAGTCAAGATCATGGTCGTTTAAAAGGTCAAAAATTTCTATTTGGTTCGAAATGAGGATATCGTATATCACATTATCTACAACACTACTACCTAGCCCATGAATACAAGTCATCTGGTTGGATTTTGGCCACTTCATTACTCCATTGAAAATTATTAGGTCTTGAGAGTTGTAGAGCTTGATCAACTCAGTACCAAACAAATTCTCGATTAAGTCTTCAGAGCTTTTTTTGTAGTTATTAGATAAAACAAGGTCCTCATCTAGCCATAGAGGATTATGGATGGAGTCATTACTTAAAAGACTAGCTTGTTTAGTTGTTGTCCTAACATTAAAGTCTCATAGAAGGAGGATATTACCTTCATTTTTCAAACTATAAATATCTTGTTCTAAATTATTATAGGGACAATTGTTATATAGATTGTTTTTCTTACAAAAAGTAGAATTAATAGGTGCAAAATAGAAAATTTCTATATACATCATCTTAGCATTGGTGTCTGAAATTTATATCCAAATGTATTGATTGAGAGGGTCAATCTTATGAAGTTGAATGTGAGGAGAAATGATCTTTCTAATATAACAAGATATACCTCTTATCCCTCTATGGTGAGATTTCTTGTTCCATGCTGACCACAAGACAAATCCTTCTATGTTAGGGACCTTAGACTTCTCATGCTCCCAAGTTTCAACTAGACAGATAATATCAATATCACTCAAGATCCATCTTATCATAGGACCTTTGTGCCATGCAAAGCCACGACAACTCCAAAAAAGGATCCTGAGTGTCACAAATTCCTATTTATTATTATCCTTATGGTCTCTATCCCTAAAAATAGTTTTTCGATTTCTAATTATTTCTCATTTTCCTTCTTTCCTCGCTTCTTTTACCTTTTGAACTTCCTTCCTTAATTCATCTTGGTCTTCGGGAATGAGGTCTTAATTTATAAATATTATTGACCCTTTTAAGCTCATAGATTTACTAAATATACTATATTTATGGTCATTACAACCTACTTGACACAGATCAACCTATCTTTGTGATGAATTATTTTTTCTAGCCTCTTTGCTTCTATGAGGTAAGTTGTATCAATTTGTGATTTATTATTTAATTTGTCTTTTACTATTGCTAGTGTATCCTCCTCTAGTTGTTCTTTTATACTAAAAATTATGAGGTTCAAGGCTCTTTTGTTAGGCTCATGTTTGATTAACTTATTCATTACCTCTTTGATGGATTTGATATCCAATTTGTTTTCCATATTAATGAGGGTCAAATTGTTGGTTAGTTTTTCTTCTAGCTCTTTAATCCTATCTCTCAAATTGTGATTTTCTTCAACCCCTCCTTGCTTCTTGGGTTGATTGTTTATGGTTTTCCATTTCTTGAATCATATCCTTCATTTTCTGCAATTCACTATTGAACCCTAAAAATCTATCTTCTATTTGAGTTTGAAAGGTATATTTAATGTTTTTATCAATCATTGCCTCTAAATATATAAATATATTTTAAATTAAAAATACAAATATAGATTATAAATATATTTTAAATTAAAATTGAATCAAAGTAAAAAGTGACTCACCTCATTTCACATGTAAACAACAGAGAAGTATTATTCCCCAGAAAAATATTATAAGTATATGATGATGATAAATTGTGTAAGTTGTATTTTTAAATTCCATATCATATTATTTTGGATGGTTGATTTTAATTTAAATTTGAGTTTATTAAAAACAATAGTCTGGTTGTTAATTTAATTTAGAATTAATCATTAAAAATACCAATTTGATATTAATTTAATTTTAAATTTAATATTTTAATATACTAATGTACTCAATTTTTATCGTATTTTTAGTTTGATATATTTACTAAATTTAATTTATAATTTAAATGCATTTTAATTTAAATAATTTAATATAAATTTACATACAATTTATGTATAATTTAGTAGTTTTGATATATGCTACATTTTTTATATTTTACATTATATATATTTTAAAAATTTAATATAATTTTATTAGATAAATTTATAATGATGATGATGATTAAAGTCCACTAAGATCGAATTGGTTTATCGGACTTTAAGAGGGTAAGTGATTACTTATCATTCTTTATAATTTTATTTATGTGTTAGAAAAACATTAAGAGAGGCTTTCCAAGATCACCATAAATATAATGTGATGTATAACCATTATATTTTAAAATTCACTTTTACATTTATAATTAATGTTTATTATATTAGAAATTAATCATCATGAATAATAATTATAATTTAAAATTTACAATTAAATTAATAATAAAATAATTAATTTAGTTCTAAATTTAATAATGTTAGTATACTAATATACATAAATTTTTATTTTATTTTTAGTTAAATATATTTAATAAATTTAATTTATAATTGAATCAATCCATTATAAATTTAACTAAAATTAGAGTAAAAATATTTAATACCTTAAACATATTAACCTAAAAACTAAATTAAATATAAATCATGAAATAAATTTTATTAGAATGAGTGTTAAATTAAAATTTTCCTATCACGATGAGGTAAAATTTATTTAAAATGATCGTGTATTCTGTGATGATGAGGTGAGGTGATGTAACGTGATCGTCTATTCTGTAATTATGAGGTGAGGGGATGTAAGGTGATTGTATTGGGTGAGGGTATGTAACGTGAGGTGATGGATTTCTCAACTGATAAATTGACCTTTTGATCCTTGAGCTTAATTTATAATTTCACTCGAGTTGTAGTAGAATTTATTGGTGCACCTCATTCCTCTCGACTGGAAATTTTCCCATCAACGTCTTTATATGTCAATAAAGATCAACAATCCAATAATATTTGGATTCTCGATCATGTTATCTCCTCAAATAAATTGGTGGAAATTTTGTTTTTGAGGTGATAGGTTGTGGTCCAAAATTTATTCCTAAGTTTGTGTAGGTAGGTTAGAGAGTCTATTTTCTGTAAATAAACTCAGAATTTTTTTTTGATTTGGTTTGGTCAAGAAAAAGTCAGAATCTCAGGTTTCTGTGGTTTAGGCGAGCCTGAAACATGCTCATTAACCACCGCAATTCTTTGTTCCCGGTAGTTAAGAAGGAAAATCAAAAGTGTGGTTAACTACCGAAAACCTTTCAACAGGAAAAATGAAAAGCCTATGCTTTCGCGTGAGCTAGGTGTCAATTGGCGCAATGATGGAAACGTAACCGCCGAAATCTCATACAAGGTGGCAAGGTATGCAGGTTCTGGTTATATCTATCCATAAAATTGAGATCCTGTCATCCTTTCAACCACATCTGTCTTTTCAAAATGAAGACACGACGATGATACAAAAATTCATGCATGTTGTCACATAGCCTCTCACCACTTCCAGTCACGAGTACACAATCCATCATGACCCTATTAAATCTCTCATTTAATCTTCATTCATTATCAATTTGAATTCCATAGTTATTGAGATAATCGTGAGTCTGTGATTTCATCAAACAAACGCGTTTCCAGAGATCATAATCTCGTTTCCCATTGTGATCGTCGAGCACAGTTAGAGTCCAGCAAATTTCTCTGAAGCCAATTAAGCCAGGTTGATTCATCAGGCAAGTTCAAAACCCATCTTGTTTCAGTTTAAATGAATATCCCACCGAAACTCGAAATTTTCGGCATGCTCTTAGTCGGTTTGTTTCCTAAACTTTGTTAGTGTTTGATCTTGGTGATCCGAACTCTATGTCAACCTGTCTCATTTTCTCTTCGATGAGTCATACTATCTGTCATCCTAAATCCTAGAGTCTTTGGCTCCCTAGCACTCAGTTTTCCTTAATCACAGGTACCTGGCCACTTTTGAGGGCTGAAGTGGATGGAGTTTGGTACCTTGAGGCACACCCTGAGGTGGTTGATCTCTTCAAGCAGACTGGAGTATATACCTACTGTGAAAAACTAGTAGATTTTCATCAACAGGTGTTTGAGACTTTTTCTAGCTCATATGATGGGAGAACAACAACAGTGGGAAAGGAATAGTTTGTGGTTGATGAGGCAGGACAATGTGATGCAGACTCAATATGAAGTGAAATTCCCCCAAAGTGTCTTTGCTCTAAATGATGAATGTGTGTCAAGGATTTTATATGGTTCAATTTATAGCCTTCAAATGAAATTAAAGTGTCAAGTCAGAGAGTTTCCATTATATCAAAGGTCAAGGATCATGGATCTCGTGACATGGCATGGAAACATGACATATTTTTTAATTTTTGAGAATAAAACCCAATGTATTCGAGTTGTAATGGAGCAACGTGCGTATACACAAAATATCTAACTTTAGCCCACGTATATGTACAAAACATTGAATTTTTTACTCTGGAATGAACAAAAAGGAGAAATGGAGTCTGCAAAGGGAAATGGAAGGCCATCAAACAAATATTCATGGAGTGTGGAAAAAAATGCTATTCCACTTGGTTGGGTACAACCCTTAACATGTGATTTTGAAAATCAACCGCTACAAGAAATTTTGGGAAATTTTGTTTAAATAAACGCTCATACAACCCACATAATGAACTTTTTGGGAAATTTTCCACATGAGTCACCTAAATGGGACTGTTCTTGACAATATCCATGTTTTGTATTTTCAATATTTTCCATTATATTCTTGAAAAATATCCCACAAAACCACCTTTGTTAACTTATGATTCCTGTGTATTTCCTGTAATAACTGCCTGTTGGTAACTCTATGAATTTCCTGTAATGAATGTTTGTCGGTTTTGACTTGCATTGACCATTAGGTTCCAAATTCTATGAAGGAGGTGAAATATAAATTGCACCATATTTTATCATTGATGAATCATCTCCAAGCATATTTTTATTCATTTGAACTAGCGAAGGTACACAAACCTTCTATTTATGTAATAATATTGAAAAAAAATATTAATTCCAATAAATGTTGAATTTGGGTAATTAGTTTGAAAGGATAATCTAAAATATTGTTAACAAATAAAAATGAAGGGTTCTTTCAAAAGGAAAAACTTATTACTTTATTTGTACTTTAACAACCATGGATTAGATAAAAATGGGAAAAAGGTAAAGATTTAATAGGTAAAAATGGAAATGAAGAGTTCTTATGAAAGGTCAAAACTAGAACCCAAGATCTCCCCTAGACTCCCCTAGACTGATGATAGGGCATGTCCTCGTGCACTAGTATTGTACTGTAGTTTGTTGAATCAAAATTTCAAAATTTGTCTCCCTAAGTCTTGGCTCATCATACTTTTTTCCTTAGCTCTACACTATGTTCCTTGAGTTGTTCATTCTTTGTTTTGACAACCCTTCCCATAATTTTTAGTTATTCTTCAATTTAACTATATTTTTATTTTTCCTTTGTATCTTTTCATTTAGATCCTCAACAACACGCTTTGTATCAACAGGGAGAATTTCCATCTTCGGTATGATTTCTTCAATAATTTCCTCAAAATGAGTTAACTACTCTAAGACATGGTTTGCATCCCAAGTATATTCTCCTTTTCTAGCTTCTGGATTAGTTGTGACCTCCTTATCTTTAACTTCACTTCCTTGTTTTCTGAAAAAAATTGCCAATTTTTCTTCATCACTCCTTTTTTTACCTATAACAGTGTCTTTCAAAATGCGTTGCCTTTCCTAATTTTTCCAACGTATCTAGCACAACAATTTTGACCAAAACATGAAAACAAAAAAGACTCCCTTTGTTAGGTGGTTGTTTTCGAATACCAATAGCCATATTAGTTAATATTTTTAGCAGGAAATAAGGTAGATTGACTCTCTTGGTTTTATCTTTTAAATGTTGCAATAATCGAACATGATAGAAGAATACGATATTGTACCTCACCTTTCATGTCAGCTATTTTTGAATGAAGAATTCCAGATCTTTCCAAGGGTCTACAAGCTAGCTTCTTGGGATGCCTTTGGCCTAGTCAGGATTTTTATGTGTCTTACTAAGAAAAAAATTCCATCCTTTTCCTTTTAACATTTGATTCATAAACCAATTTTCCCCATTTTTCTGCAAAATTGTAATATGAGCCAAATATATTTATGATATGGAGATTTTCAAATATTCCACCATCAGTTTTCTTCCATTAAATGACTCTAAAAATTCCATAGTAACTAATATTTTTTGTCCCTTTAACTTTTCAAATAAATGCAATACTCCATCCTTTCGAATTACAATTTGATAGGTTGGAAATTCATTTAGTATCCCTGTTCCTTGAGGTTCATAATAGACCAAAACTGGGGTTGACATATCCTACATCTATTGGATTATTGAGTGATAGTGTTTGACGATTGCATAGATAAGGGTATATAGTTGCCAAACACAACAAATTCGATGAAAAATACAAAGTTATACAGAAATAGGGGAGTGTGGATTGGTGTTAAAACCATTTCATCCACTGAATTTGAAATGTAAAACACATCAAATTGCAATAGAATTTTTAGTCATGACTTATAACATCTATTGTGTGGTTATGACAATGTTGGGGAAGAATCTTCCCTAAACAATAATATCTCACAATCAAGGATATGCTTGGAACTATGGGTGAGTAAAATCATGATTATAGGTAGACATGACAGGTTACGAGGAAAAAATGTAGATTATGTGGTAACACATAATCATACTTATTCCACTTTTGAATTTCCATATTGTTGTTATAGGATAAAATGATTTTAGAATAACTTTGGATAAGGTTCAATGGTGTAGGCCTGTATCAACTAGGTTTATGTAATATTTTAATTTTGAAAGTTACTTGAGTTTAACAAGCAAACAAATATAAAAGAACTATTAACTTGCATTCTTCTTACCCTAACCAGAAGATGATGCTCCACAATTTCATTGGAAGACTCTATATAAATATTTGAGTTATGCATGGTTCACTCCGAATATTTTATCCAATTATGCACCGATCTTCATTTTGAAACTTCCTTTGATTATTGGAATTTTTACAGGAAATGTCTATACTTACTTTTCATATATGAAATAAATATTTATTGCAAGTGTTGATAGTATTCTTTTGTTGTTAATTAATAGACATTTGAATTTTTGTACCAAAGAAAAAGTTCAATGCTGATAACAAAATGAAAATATGCTATGATCTTTAATCACTGCAAAAGTGATGAACCAAACTGGGAATATTTTTGTAGGATTTGATCTTAGTTGTAGGAAATTAATCTTGAGAGGTAGGAATTAAAGGAAGACTAGGAGTTATATGATGATTTTTATTTTTTTTCTGAAAGGATGATGTTGAAGATGTTTGTAATCTGGTTCAACTTTGAACATTCTACACGTTTTGTTGAACAAATCTTCAATTTCTATAACTCCTTGTGTTATCACAAGAATTGACTATACTTTTCTGCTAAAATGAATGAAGTCTTTTATTACAGGAACTAACAGTGTTCCCCAGCCGCAGTAAAAATGATGTGAACTATGGAACCAAAAGAAATTGTTGCTACTCTCCCCTGCTTGAAATTATCGAAACTATTGTTTCTCTCCCCCACACCAAGATCTTTGCATGTCCTCTTGCAAATGAAGTAAGGGAATTTGATATGTGAATGGATACTCTTTAACAGTGCTTGAGGTATGAGTGAACTTTGTATTCTCTTCAAGTGTCTACTCCAATAAATTTGATTTGTGTTGAGGATGACTACTTTGAAGAAACTTTAAACAATCTATAACATGCTACTATAACCAAATTGTTGTTACAAAGGAGTGAAATGCTATTGAATTCAATGGGTTAAAACTTACTGGAAGGAAATTCTTAGTGTATCTCCCATCATCCAACTGAGAACAAAACCAATAATTTTTTAGAACCAAAAAAATGGAGACATCATCAACATGCTTTATTTGGAATCTAGCCAGCTAGTTGCCTGACTTTTTGAATAGAATCCTGCCAGGTTGCACAATTAAATATGGTTTTCACAACAAAAATTATTTTTGTCTTTAATTTTATTTATTCATTTTCCTATGCTACGCTATCCTACTAGAAAACAAAGCAACATTTTCAAGTCTATGATATTCTCCATTGTACTGATATTGAGATCTGAAAAATATACCTTAATGAACACTAGGATATGAGAGGCCAACTGCTCACATGAATTGAGTGACAATAATTGTTGAAGAATGGAGTGGTGGGGATCAATGACTGTTATCTTCCATTACCATGCTATGCAGGTCTTCTGAGATGCATTCCTTGTATATAGAATCTGGTAACACACATGCAAGAAACTCTTCAATTTCAGGTTCCAACATTTTATCTTCATCAACTAATGTCCATGATTCTTGTGCCTCTTTATAGATTTGTTCATGGGTTCTCTACTCTTATTGAAACTCATTTTTCTCTTTGGTTATGGCTTTGACATTGGAGCAAGGGTTGAATAAATTCCTTGTAGTGATGACCCCTTCTGTACTCAACAAGTTCTTGAACATATTTAAGTTATTTTGTTGGTGAAGAGGTTCTACTTATAAATGGATTAGTATATGATGGGGGTTTACAAAAGAAAAGACTCCTTTATTTGAAATAAATAAATGAAATTGACAAAACACACCACATAAAACAAACTTAAGGAAAAATATGATCATGTGTTGAAATGTCTTGATGCTAACATGATCCGGATTTATGTAGGAACACAATGAAATACAGAAATACACATAAACGCAGAGATGCAGCGGAAATAAGACTTCATTTCATTAATAACAAATGACTGAAATATGCTTACAAACAGAATGTAAATAAACTAGCTCAGGCGCTGGTAGCTTATCTCTGAGAAGAGATGTGGCTGCTACTCGCATCAGTGAGAAGATGATTACAAGGAGATTCATTTTGGTGGCTCAATCATGCCTTCAGCTATCATTGAGAACCTCGATCTCAAAAAACCTTCATTTAGGCCCTCAAAATGGCCCCGGAAGTTAAAACCTGCTAAAAATAGTAAATTGCCAAAATTGCTAGAAAACTGTTTTGAGCCAGTCGGGAAAGGTGGGTGGCCACCGATATCCACCTGGATCAATCCTCCCTCCTTAGGAAGAAATGGTCCCCATTGCGTTGAGTTCCTCCATGAGATGAGAAAACTTCTGCTGAACTTGGTCCCTGGTGAGCCATTTGCCTTGGTGAAGGAGTTGGCCTGCTTTGACAACTCGATATAGAGGTATCCTTTGTTTTCGGGTGTGCT
>ML785590.1:318195-344688 GCA_009831015.1 Picea engelmannii
AGGGTTCTCCCTCGCCCTCTTGCTCCGAGTAGGTTTCCCACCAGTCCTTGACATGGGGGGCGGCTTTGAGGAGTGCGAAAATAATCTTTTCTCGATCGGAAAACTCATGAACCGAGAAATATCCTTCTAATAGATTCAACCATATATCTAGGGCATCTGCATCTATTTGGCCATCAAATATGGGAATGTCGAAGTTTACTTGTACCTTAAAAGGAGTGGCACCTCCAGAGTGGCTTCTGGATGTCGATGCACCGCCAGTCGAAATCCGTTGAAGAATCTGGGCAATGTTGTCCATCATCGCGTTCCTTTGTTTCTCGAGGGCCTCCTCGAGAAACATTTTGATAGGATCTCCTTCTCCCTCATATTTATTTTCTTCCCCCATGGGCGGTCGTCGGGGTTTGCGAGGATGATCTCGCAAAGGTTCAACCAGATCGAGTCCCAACTCCTTATACCCTGATCTCGTTGGGGACATGCAAAGAAGGATTGAGAATGAGCAGACCGTTCTGATACCACTGATCCGGATTTATGTAGGAACACAATGAAATACAAAAATACACATAAACGCAGAGATGCAGTGGAAATAAGACTTCATTTCATTAATAACAAATGACTGAAATATGCTTACAAACAGAATGTAAATAAACTAGCTCAGGCGCTGGTAGCTTATCTCTGAGAAGAGATGTGGCTTCTACTCGCATCCGTGAGAAGATGATTACAATGAGGATTTAGAGGCCTTTTAACAATAGATGAGAATGCCAAAAGTCATATACATCCAAAAACCTAACCCTAGGAGATGAAGCGCCAAAAGTATTGCGGGCCCCGTTTGGGTAAGTTAGTACATCCACTTCCCGGGGTCGTAACTTTTGCATACGATCTCCGTTTTAGGCGTGTGATAGCTCGTTGGAAAGGTGTCATCGAGGAGATTCATTTTGGGGGATCAATCATGCCTTCGGCTATCATTGAGAACCTTGATCTCAAAAAACCTTCATTTAGGCCCTCAAAATGGCCCCGGAAGTTAAAACCAGCTAAAAATAGTAAATTGCCAAAATTGCCAGAAAACTGTTTTGAGCCAGTCGGAAAAGGTGGGTGGCCACCGATATCCACCTGGATCATAACAAGACCCTGTTGTCACCAGGTTGTATGCTGACATGAGTTAGCTTTCTTTCCGTGAATAAAAACTTTCAAAAGAGGAAACACACTTACAGTCCCAACATAACAAGGGCTTAGAGATACTGACTAAAGTGGATGTCCAGGTTCTTACCTCTCGTCTTACCCTTTCTCATCCTCCAAGTATTTATCCATATGCTTCAAGATTCACCATTATATGCTCGAAAATGATCACGTAAAACCACCTATGTTAACCTGTTATTATTGTGTATTTCTTCTAATAACTATTTGCTAGTGACTCTGCGAATTTCCTATAATGACTTCAAGTTGGTTTTGACTTGCGTTGACCGATGGGTTTCGAATTCTATGAAGGAAGTGAAATATAAATTTCAGCATATTTTTTCATTGATGAATCATATCCAAGTGGAATTTTTTCATTTGAACTAGTGGAGGTACCCAAAACTTCAATTCCCATAATAATATTGCAAAACATGGTTAATTCCGGTAAATGTTGAATTCGAGTAATTTGTTTGCAAGGATAGTCTAAAATATCTTTTACTAGTAAAATTGAACGGTTATTTCAAAAGGAACAACTTATTACCTGATTTGTACTTTGAAATCCTTGGATTAGATAAAAATATTAGTAGGTAAAAATGGAAGTGAAGAGTGCTTATGCAAGGTCAAAACTGGCACCCAACAATGGTATCATGTCCTAGCATGGGGGTGGTATGATTCCACAGTGATCAAGTAGTAGAGCCTATGGTTGGGTGAAAAATCACTCACCCATAGTCAATTGGTTGGCTAAGTCCATCATTGAATAGATAAGTATTCCCATGCACTTTGTATAGAGTAAAGTGAATGGATGGTGCCTGTAATTGCTTCCTAAAAGTCTATGTCTATAACTTTGTAATTGTGTTGAGGTAATTGTGGAATTGTTTGGAAATGTACATGTTTTGAATATTTAAACTTAATGACTTTGTAATTTTCTATGAAAGATAGAAGTACTCCATGATGATGTAATTGAAGTAATTGTTTGGTTATGGTCTAGAAATTATAAGGAAATTGAAGGAATGGTGTCTACATTTTCTTGGATACACAAAAATATATTTTGTAATGGGTCTCATGTAAAAAGGGAACCTGATATATAAGTAAGAAATAAATGATAATTATCTAAGAGGAAGAGAGTGTTGTAATCTTCCTTAAAAGGGATAATGAATTGACTATAAATCTTGTGGGTTGGAGGCTGGGGAAGGTCGATTACCCTATGTTTTTCCTCATTCCTTGAGACAAAAGAGTTGGAAGGATATCAAATTCTTCATTTGTGGGTTCTCGATAGGAGGTTTTTCTCTTAAGTGTAAGAGTTAAAAATGTCATGGAAAAATTTGTTAAAACCTTTGTAGAATGAACCAGAGAAGGATCATGGAGTGCTAAGTCTAGGGGAAGTCCTTAGACAATTGAATTCTATGTATTAATCGAGAAGGAATCATTGTCATTGGATTAAAGGGAGGCTAAACTAAATCTATCTTATTTCCACCGTATTTTTTCCAACGCCCTTCTCTTTCTCCTCTTCCAACCCAGTGCCCCGATGGACCAGTACCTCGGTGAGCCCGATGGGTCGGTGACCCAATGCCCCAGTGGGCCAATGGAACAAGGTTCCAACACACAGTTCCATGCCCTTATTCACATGTGATTAGGAGGGAAGATAAAGTGATGTTGTGGTGATGCTTCATGCCAGGTGGTAGATGAAATGCCATGAGGGATGACATGTGTCGATTCCAGGTTGATGAAGAGCAAGTGTGGGGACATGTCAGGAGAAAAAAAATTGAATTGGAACCATTAATTATCGATATTTGGATCTAAGGATGGATAGATATCCACCGTTGATATTTGTCATGAGAGGGTAACTGAACCCCGAAACAACGAATATTTTTTTGCAAGGATTTTCTAAGGAAGCTTGGTGTTCCAGTACTTGGTGGGTCAAGGTTCCGGGGAAGGGTTCCATTTCCCCTTCCCTAGAAAAATTTATGAGTCGAGGAGGTTACATGGAGGGAAGCCAACATGATTGAGGATAATACGTGTCGACTTGTATTTGGTCAAAAGGTCTAGTGTAGGAACCTATTGGGAGAGCACCATTGTTTAGGCACCCTTGGAATCCTCATCATTGGATCTGAATGTCAAGATATATCAGTCATTGAATTCCTTAGGAAATATGAGGAAGGAGTTTAATACCCTGGAGTACTGAAGTACCAGACCCCTAAAAGCCTTTCCAAGCCTAGGTTTTCCTTGGTGGCCCAATGGGTCCATGGGACATGGTTCTAGGAAGAGGTTTCACCATTTACCTCGACTCCGAGATATTTTTTGAAGTCATATTTCCCTTGCATCATCCCAATAGGGAATTTTTACGAGAATGTTTCTAGATTTCATGTGTTAGTTTGTAACCAAAGGATAAAATGTGCCAATGACATCATATGACATAGTCAAACCAATGCATAGTGGACATGTGTGAGCACCTGATTAGAGGAACCCTTGTGTTCGTTGATGATGTGTTGCATAGTGGATGGTGCACATGTCAAGTGGATGTTATGCCATGTGTCAAGGTAATTGACAATTTTGGAGCAACGATTTGTATCAATTCATGAGTTCCATGTGTCCATCCAAGTGACAAGTCATGATGGATACATGTGTGTTAGGTGTTAGCTAGGCCACCATATCGAGCAATTGAGGTTTTAGTGCATAAGTTATACAATGATGGGTCAATGCCTCAGTAGCCACCACTAGTACATTTGGGTCAAATTATGATGGTGCGTTTGATGCAATTGCCACTTTATATTGTCGAGAGAACGAAAAACAACGAACCCCCTCAAACGTTGTTTCACATGACGTCTCTTTTCCGACGGCATAGATTTCGTCGTTATTGAAATGTATTGAATGTGGCAAGACCGACGTCTTGAACGTGGCAAGAGAGACATATGAAATGTGGCAAGAGATATGTCTGGAATGTGGCAAGACTGATGTCTTGAACGTGGAAAGAGAGACATATTAAACGTGGAAAGAGAGACGTCTTGAAGGTGGAAAGACCGATGTCTTGAAGGTGGCAAGAGAGACGTCTAGAACATGGGAAGAGCGACGTTCAAGACCGACGTCTGGAACATGGCAAGAGAGACGCCTTGAATGTGGCAAGACCGACGTCTTGAACGTGGCAAGAGAGACTTCTAGAACGTGGGAAGAGCGACATTAAGAGGTATCATCTCCGACATGGTTTCTATGAGAGAGACACTCCAAGATGTCGCAATAGTGACTATGTTGTAGGTATTTAAAAAAAATACAATATCAATACTAAGAGGGATAGGTATATTAACCTTTGCTAAGATACTAGCCATATCAATATTTAAATCTATATCATCGGTCTTACGCAAGGTTGGTTGAGGAAGAGGACTAACTTCCAATGGTAAAGGGGGTCTTGTCTAATGAGGTTTAGGATCACTAGGATATGCCTTGGGTGTGTTATCACACGAACTCACAATTGTTGAGCTAAAGTCCAAAAGCTCAAGTGCAATCATGCATAATAATACTGCAAAAATATACTAGAGAGTAAGTCCCTATTTTTAGATAGGATCAAAATAATACTATACTTTCTTGGGTATGTCGAAACAAGTGTCATCCAATACAAGATCCTATATACCAATAAGATAGCTGAGCAACCAAAATTCCACAGCCTTCACTGAAACCTCTGACAATTTGCTTGACATTTAGCAGACAATTGTATCATTAATAATACAACTTGAAGTCATTGCAGGTATTTCTTTGTATCCTTTGGCTAGCACAACAAATTCACACGTAGCATGCAAGTGTTATGTATATATACATTGAGCAGAAGAGAAAATTCATAGAATGAAAATTGTAGCAATTTGAAACAACCATAACAGATTTGGACTACAGATATAAAGCTCATCATCTCTCATGCCAAGACATTTGAAAATGCCAAACCATGTAAAATTCAATATCCCAATACTCGGTCAGAACAAGGGGCAAAAAAAGACAAATTTAAATACTTCAACAACTATAGCAGATTTGGCTTTCATATATACAACACATATATATTCCAAGTTTAGTTTCAAATAACAACCAATGTTATTGTTATATATATAGCTAATCCATCTAGTTTCAAATAACAACCAATGTTAATTGTCATATACACAGTTAATCCATGTAGTAGATATATTAAGTGACTAAACATCATAGTCATTTTTCATATCATTTTTCGATAACAAATGTTAGTTGGCCCTCAAAAGAATATTTGTCTACACCACCACCATATTAGTTGGCCAAATGTATCTTAAGCCAATAAATCCTTGTCTTTCCTAATGGTCGACCCTTAGAAAATTCTAGAATTCCTTGACACACGTCTAAACCTAGATGATTTAAATACGGATGCATTGGGTAAGCACGCCCTCAAAAATCTGCATAAGACCTTCAAAAAACATAATTCCTTTGATTGAAGTACTCAAGCATTCAACTTCATATTTTTGTATTATACTTTTTGCACTCTTTCAAAATGAGTTGAACCATGCTCCTGAGTCCTGATATGTTCATTCCTAGAGCCATAACCATTTCTTCTTGATGATAGAAAAACCTATATCATCTATAATGTAACCTGGCTAACCTTCAACTCATGAAACAAAATTTAATCCCCTGTGTTATCCCTGATTTCTAGGGATAACTAGGATATCATGTCTCGAGGCCCACGGGTTCTAGACATGGAGTACCGAGAGCAGAATTGACCTGAGCATGGCCCTGGAGGGCCCATCTTTCTTCTTCTTCATCAGACCTATCCTGTCAGCAGCAACAACATCCATCACCTTTGGCTTGGACTTGCATCAGAGAAGACTCTTGCTCCATGAAGTAATTGGTCCAGGTATCATGGTATGTGTCATGTTTGATCATTATAACTTTCAGATATATGCATCAGATTCTTTACATGTCTGAAAATTGCTTGGATCTTACACTAACCCACTTGACCATCGTTGGGGGGATTAATGGGGTGCCCTAGAAGGATTGTATCTATAGGTTTTGGTTATCCACCAGGGGGGATTTTGAAAAGCCATCGTCCGCTCCCATCATTATATCAATTTTACATCTTATCTCCTATTCATCTATCCCTTTCCCCTAGTCTAGACATTACGATGACCTATTTATGGGGTTACACTTTATCCTATGGGAAGAAGGGGCCTAAGGCCCAGGGGGTAAAAGCAATTGGTAAGAGATAAAAGACATAAAATAAAACCTAGAGATGCCTCGCCCAGGGATCCCCAAGATGGAAATAAAAGGCCTCTCAATAAGAAACAAGAGGGACCCTAAGAAAATATACAAAACAAGACCTAGCCAAGAGGATGGGGGGTTTCATCATGACCCAACCCATTATGTTCATAGGTACCTAATAGTATGACATTGTCATTATCTGGTTACCACGCCAGGGTAGTGACCTTTGGTTGCATGGCCAAGGCAAAGGGGGTCTCATCATGATCCAGCCTTATCATCTCTGTGAAAGTACTCGTGGGTAACACTGTCAGCTCTGGTCACCATGCCAAGACAATGTCTTCTTGTTAGAATTTGAAATAAAAAGAAAGAAAAAGAAATATAGAAAATAAAGAATAAAGGAAATAAAGGGCTTGGAAAGAATTGCATCCATGACAGGTACAACTCACCTCCTACAAAGGCACCCACGGATAATATTCACCCTTGTCTTTCACTATGTCTAGACATCCTTAAACCACACCACCTCATATTACATGGCTTGGATGATATCCTTTGGGAACTTTCCCTTTCTTATGGATGTTGGCCCAATAGGTTACCTTGTATTTTTCTTCAGCTTTGTATAGTAGGTCATTGTAATGTCTTTGAGCTATTAGATGATATGCTAGGGGTTTTATGTATGCATTTGATAAAATTAATGATGAAATATGATTGACATTGCTATGATCGCGAGGACTAATGAGCCCATGGAGGGTGAATTTTTTGATGTGCAGGACCATGCCCGATAGACAGGTACCAAGTGGACCGATACACATGGGGAGATGATTAGTTCGGACCTCCATGGGGCTGAAGATCCCATCAAATGGTTGTTGGGACCTGATCAGGGGCAGAGATAGGACAATGATTGATCGAGCCTTTGCACGAGAGAAGAAGGAGAATATTTTCATCCAGGACACCTTGGATGAACCCAACCCAGGGGGATTGACTCACTGCAGGTGGAACATGTGCTTTTGGATGCCCCGGGACGTCATCTAGGAGCCATGACATCACCTCCAATGCTTGGCAGCTTTACAGGGTAGTTTGGCACATGTGGCAGAGTTTGGAGGCCGAGAGAAGGCCAATGTTTGTCTTCGAGTGCTGAGATTTTCCCTAAAAAGGGCCAACGTCTCCCTCAAGGGGGCTAGACGTCCTGCTTGCTACTCATTTAGGGTTTTCTTTAGGTAGTTTAATGGAAAACAGTATGATTTTTAGTTATTAGCCTTGTCAGCTGTTTTAATGACCTAATTTTTAATTAAAGGTCATTGGATGATATAAATTGAGGATGTTTTCCCTCATTTTGACATAAAAAACTTCACTCACACAAGTGAGATCTGATTTTTGCACCCTACTTGGGTAGATTTGTTGTCTAAAGTGAGGCACACTTGCTATTGGAACGATATTTTGGGCATTTATGGCATTTCTCTCAAGGAAGGTTTACAACTAGGGTTTGCTTGTGCTTTTCTTCATGACATGTAAGTAAATTTTCTTACAAAACTTCTTAAATGAATGGTTGTAGGTATAATTTCTTGCATTTACTTATTGTATTTCTGATTTAAAACCCTAGGTAACAAGCACACAAGTAAGTTATTGTTACATGTCCCCTTGTTGAGAAATATTTTTCAGCCATTGAAGGAAAGAGATAGAGCCTAGCCTTTGCTACACTTGTCTTGTTTCTTCTGAGCTAGCGTTGAAGTTATAAGTTGAAAAAAGGAGACGTCCTAGGCCTAGGTTCCCTACACCTAGGGTTTTCACCTTATAGGATTTGAAATCCTTTCCTTTGCAACACTTTCTCCCTTAGACTTATTCCTTAGGCTAACTATTTTTCCAAGTTGATTTAGAGAAGGAGGAAAGAGCACGAGACCCTGCTTAAGAAACACTGGAGTGAGCCTCTTTCCCCTAGGGTTTTGACTCTAGGGCCCTACCTTTGCAGCACCATAGAACCCTACCTTCTAGTCTTTGAGTGATCATCCTTTCAAGACCTTGTGCCCTTATCTTTTGACTCCATATACCCTAAGGCACTGATTTGATCTCCAACATTAAAGCTTTAGTGTGCAAAACTACTTTCAAAACTTTAAATTTTCAAACCCTAACTAACAAACTAACTTATTTAGGCTGACGTCACAATTGGATATTTCATCTTGACGTAGAAAAACTGTGATATAAGCAATTAAATGATGACTTGAAGCTTTTATTGAGTAAATCATCGATTGGACTTATTGTTATCTTAATCATCTCTTTAGATATTGATGAATTGATAGTCTTTCATAATCTAATTAACAAAACGTTGACTTCATCTTGTATCTATTGCATTTCTTATTGAATAATATCAGATAGTTAATGAAGTACTAACCCTTTGAGTTATATCCTGCAAATATATATATTGTATTGTTGATTCCAGGTAGGTGTTTTCAATAGGGCATACACTTCATTTATTGGCTGATTAGCTGGACTATCTGACCTAGGTGGTAACTTGTGAGGAACTCTAAAACTTGACCTTGTATCTTTTGCCTCTTCAAACCCCAGGTTACCGGGGACATCTCCCCTAGGTTAACCTCCCTAAACAGAAAGAACCTCCCCATTGAGGTGACATTGGGTGGGGAAGGTTCCTGTTATGCCAGTTTGATCTTTATCCCTTAGCCTATAACCTAAACTACAAACTGTGTGATAACACCCTGAAGATGTAGTAGCAACATTTTCCCTCTCCATGCATAAAGTGTTCCCCTATAGGGCCAAAACCATTCTCAAGTTTCAACCGCAACAAACAATATAGCCGAACTATATGCTCTATATGTGGGGATAAGAATAGTCAAAGAGCATAACATTTCGCATATTTCAATCTTTGGTGACTCTATGTTGATAGTTAAAGCAATTCTCAAAAAACAAGCAGTGGAGAAAAATCTTTTAAATGGCATCCTTCAACGAATCAGGAGTATTGCTGAAAGCTTTGGAGAAATTAATCTCTTCCATATCAAGAGATATCTCAACCCCCTTGTCGATCTTTGGGCTAAGACGGATCGAGAATAAGCAAAGGTGAATTTGAAACAAATGGAGTAAGGGGGGCACTCCCCATCCCTTAACTCGTTACTTCTCAAGTCTCTTCCCCAATAGATAAATAATGTATTTTAAGATATTTTTGTTCCTAGGGAAGTTTTGTAAGGATGTATACAGTCTAGATGATCATAGACAAGGTCCGGAGAGGGTGAGAAAATTTGAAATTTGAAATACTCCAAATTCTTCGACTATATGCCTTGATTGTAGATTGATTTGATGTTGTTATCTTCGGCGCAACCTATTAATACAATTCTTCTACAGTTTATGTTTAAAAAAAGAACAATTACATGGAACAATAAACAAGTCGGAATACAGATCAGAACAGTTTAGGTAATTGCAACTAAATAAATATCAACTTAAAATACAATCAGAACATTTTTAAATAGAAAGGTTACAATAAATTTATGCACCTGGATTTTGGATGAAATTAGAAATGAGGGGAAGTTTTTTTCATCGCAGTGGAAGGTAGAGACTAAGAATGCATATTATATTAGATTGATATTCCAAAAATTACACAAGACTCGTACTTGATAAAAGATCAGCCCTACACAATTTATTAGCAATCGCTAAACAAAGGGGGTGTGAACAACGATTCGGGATTTAGGGCAACCTCTAGATCAACAATCATCTTCTTCAACCTAATATTCTCTTGCTATTTTTCAATTACATAATGTCCTAAATATATCTCCAATTGTTTGATGCATTTCCAAGGCTCCAGTGGGTTCTAATCCCTAAGTGTTTACAAAAACATCTTAATTGTCTGAAACTCTTTTTCCTTTAACTTTGACCTCTTGTTTGGAGTCCTTCTACACTCCCTATTATAATTTGTATGGTATAGGGTGACAGTGTTGTCTTCAAAAGTAGGTAATTCACAAAGCGTAAAGAAAGAATATAAAGCAGTTTGTATCTTCTGGATTAACCATAGTAGAGTTCATTTTTGTTGATGTTTCGAATCCTTACCTAGATTCATCGACTGATTGTTGTGAAGATGAATCCAGGTAAGGATTCGAAACGTCGACAAAAAATGAACTCTATTATGGTTAATCCAGAAGATACAAACTGTGAAAACTCACACCACAGAAACCTGAAATCGGTTCTTTAAAGCAGTTCACGCTTATGATTTTTTCTTTTTGGCAAGGGTAAATGTGTTTTTGGATCTGTGGGAAGCTATGAACCCAATGCCACATTGTCACCGTCCCACTTCAATGAGGGGAGCCTTCAAACTCCACCGTCCCACTTCAATGAGGGGAGCCTTCAAACTCCACCGTCCCACTTCAATGAGGGGAGCCATCAAACTTGGCCATCACATACCTTGTTCTAGGGACAATCTTTTTACAATTTTGTTGACTTGTATGTTGAGAAAGATGCCACGTGATTCCAACACCTGTCTTTCCAACTTTCATAGTGGGTCAACAACTCCATTCTTATACTTTTTTTATTCAAGAAAAGCTTAAAAAATATTCAAAAAAATAGTTTTATTGTTCCCTAAAAGATTTATGCTCCTAGCTATATCTATCCACTGTAACTGGTCTCAACTTTGTTGTTGTTGCTTCGTCTGTTATATATTTATGTTATTGAGCAGAAATTTTAAATGGAATTCTGCATTGATGATGTCCATAAAATTTCCTTCAGCTCAACTTTGCAAATTCAACACTAAATTCCCAAAAACTAGTAAAATGCAATTTTTGGAGGACAAAACCGTATTTACTGCCAGCAACTTTGTTGATGATGAAATTTGGACAATAAAGAATATGGGTAGGCACAAGAAAACCTAGAAGAGCATTTGGATAGATTCCAAAGGATTTTGAGCAAAATTGGAAAAATGAGACCAAATCCACTATTACAACACTTTTTGGCCATTTTTGACACTGTATATGAAGGAAAAGTGACATGGGATAGCAAATGTGGGAGATTCTTCCTAGTCAACCTTTCATATTTTCAATATTTCATGAAACTTTGTCCCAGTGAAAATCTTCCAATTTTGCACCATTTGGGAAATCGTGTTTTGCAGCATTTGGTAAATAGTGTTTTGCACTTCCCAATCAGTCTACACCCCTACGGGATTTTCAATCAAAATTATTATCAACACCCGATATAAATGTTTTTCCACTTTTTGCCATTTTTTCTTCTGTCGGTGTCAGAAGAGGGTCTGTGACCTTGATTACACCAGCAAAAAATGCAAAAAATGGGTAGTAGTGAACTTCTAGGAGATGTAACTTTTAATCTGAACTCAGATTTGGACAAGAGAAAAGTCATTGAAAGCTATTTCCAAATACAAATAGATATAAAGATTCATATTCTAGAAGTACCTCTTATTTTCCAAAAAATGAGAAGAAAATAATTATTAACATCTCTTTCCTTGAAGGAAAAAGGTCAACTCTCAACTCGATCTTTGTGGGGAACAAAGATTACTCCAGGGAAGAAGAAACTGAGATGGTTTTAGGAGACCCTAAAGGAATCCAATAAGTATGTAGGAGATCCCAAGAGGTTGATGAGAGAGAGTAGAGCACCAGAGAGGCTTGGATCTTACTTGGCTATGGTGACAAGCATCACAGATGCAGAGCCCACGACATTTGCATAGGCAATTGAACAACATATTTTGCGAGAGGCCATGCAAGAGGAGTAGGACTCCATCATGTGCAATGATGTGTGAGAGGTGGTGTCGAGGCCTAAGGGGAAGTCAATTGTGACTTCCAGGTGGTTGTATAAGACCAAGTATGCTGCATATGGTAGCATAGAGAAACACAAGGCCCGATCTGTGGCGAGAGGATTCTCTCAAATAGAGGGAGCCAACTATGATGAGATGTTTGCCCCAATTGTGAGATACACTTATATCCGTAGAATTATTGACATTGCAGCAGAGATGGGTTGGAGGATACATCAAATGGATGTAAAGACTACTTTTCTGAATGGCTTTATAGAGGAGGAGGTGTACATAGAATAGCCACAGGGGTTTGAGGTTTTGGGGAGAGAGTCCCATGTGTGTCTTATGAGAAAGGCACTTTATAGTCTGAAGCAATCTCCAAGAGCTTGGTATTCGAGGATAGATGCTTAATTGCTTCAGATGGGGTTTGAGAAGAGTGAGGAAAATCCTAACCTCTACTATATTATACGAGGTGAGGATACAACCATTCTCATATTATATGTGGATGATTTGTTATTCACGGGAGTGGAGTATCTCATAGTTGATTGCAAGTAGGGCCTTACATTAGAGTTTGAGATGAAGGACATCAAGTTGATGCACTATTTCCTAGGCATGGAGGTTTGGTCGGAGGTGGTTCATATCTTTCTGGGACAAGGTAAGTATGTTGCAGACATATTGAGTAGATTTCAAATGGAGGACTATAGGCCCATGTCTACACCTATGGTCACCAACTGGAAGAAGCTTAGCACTTAAGATTCCCAGTTGGAGGATGCTACGAGATACAAGCAATCGATTGGGTCCTGGATGTATCTGGTCAACAATAGACCAAATATTTGTTTTGTCGTGAACACTCTCATCTAGTACATGGTGGAGCCTAGGAGTGTTCACTGGATTGGGGAAAAACATGTGCTGAGGTACATTTCAGGATCAGTGGATTTCATATTGGACTATGTCAAAGGAGATGGGGTGAGTTCGGTTGGCTACACAGACTCAAACCGGGCATGATGTGTCATTGGCAGGGAGAGCACCTCAAGGTGTTGTTTTGGGTTGGGGTTGGGAGATGTTTCTTGGTTCATCTGGAAACTGAGGTCAGTAGCTTTGAGTTGGACCGAGGTAGAGTACATGGCAACCAGTCAATCCAGTTGTGAGGCCATCTGGCTTCATAAGTTTTTGGTTGGGTTATTTGGTCATGAGTTGAGTCCGACAATCATTCACTACGATAATCAGATTTGTATAAAACTCTATGAGAATCTAGTGTTTCATGACAGGTCGAAGCATATTGAGATCATATATCATTTCATCAGAGACTGGGTTTAGCGTGGGGAAGTTCAACTTCAATATATTCAGAATGATGAGCAGGTAGCAGATATTTTCACCAACGCCCTCCTAAGGGGCAAGCCGGTTATACATTATTTCTCTAACTTTATGTTTCACTTTCAGTCATCCAGGTTTGGTATTTGTGTTATCCATTCATGTTATTGGCACATTATATACATAACACATGCCTAATTTAATAATGTATACATCACAAATGTCTTGCACAGGTAATGATTTCACTAGCTATGCTCTCCTTTTACTTTAATAGGCCAACAATCCTGACATTATTGAATTTTGTGAATGTTATAAACATTGAAGACATGGAAAAAGATATTGATGAAAAACAAACCGATACACTCACGATAATTATCAATAAATAAACTGGTGAAAAGAACAGTAAAGAAGAGTCAAATGAAATTATCAACCGGAAGGATTCTATTGTGAAAGGGTTGCTTGGGAAAGGCAAAGATAGAGTGATTTTCTCGCTAGTCCTGAGTATGGCACAGGCACAGTTTGTTTTGAACAATGAAAATGAAACCCAGCTTGCTACTTTGTATCAAGATAACTTACATGATGATATAAAGGTATACCAAAAGTACCATCAAAGTTTTCTCATTGCAAAGAATTCCATTTAGTTATAACACTCTTTGTCCTAAGTTTCATGTTTTTTCTAGGTCTTTCCATCCACCTTTGGTGTAAAGGCTTCTTTGGGAAATCTAAAAGTAAGTGACAACAACCTTGATGATGCTCACCCATAGTATTGGATCTATGATATGCATGATCCTAGTGGTTCATCCTTTGTCCAGGTACAATACACTGTAATCATAGTAAATTCTTGATTAGATGTATCTTTCTGAGAAACATAACTCTAGGAAAATAAGGAGGAGGAAGTGACAACGTTTGAGTAAAGAGATTGATGGATTGATATATTTGTGCAAAAGTTACTCTGGGAGTGAGATTTATAGATTAAATTAAAATGGAATTATTGCATGTTTGGATCTTGCTTTATTATAAAAGGTGTGTATGTTGTTAACTATGCACAACTTTGATAGCAATGCAAAGTGGGGTGACCAATGCCATCTCGTCAGTCAAAAAAGTGTAATGCTTCTATTTGCCTTTCAAATGTCCAAAGACGAAGTTTTTTTTTTTTTTTTTANTCTAAATACGTCAAATCAATTGCTTGTAAGGTTTAGATTTTGTGGTCAATTCTGTAATTCCATTGTCTAAATTCTATAGTAGCTTGAGACTCTTCCAACTATATAATATCCCCCAATAGAGTTGTTCTAGGATATTGTGTTTGATGTCAATTTTATTGTTCTGGTTGTATTCCTTTGTCAAATGTTTTGCATTACATATGTTATTATGTTGATTGAGTGCTTTCTACAAACAGTTTGCATGTATTTTTCTGGTGGGCATTTCATCAAACATATTGCATACCATTGAATTACACATAAGACTGAAGAGAAAACTTTGGAATTTTATTATGCATGGAATATGATACACAACAAGAATAAACAACTATTGGTTGCTACAACAATTGGAATACATCAACAAAAATATCGCAAAACTCAAACAAAACCTGGATAATGCCACTGTCACCCCAACAAGTGTTTCTGAGCTTCTCCAAGCTCCCCAAGCCTCCTTCGATTCCCCAAATGCATAGAATAGGGTTGCAACCCTCCTCCAAAGCCTCCAAGAATCTACAAGAGGCCCCACGACCTTCCTTCTTACCCTCACAACTTGGAAAATAGACTCACGGTCCTCACCAAACCCCACAGCTTCAACCAGATGGGCCTACGGCCCTCTCAAACCCTCTCTGCTCAGCAATAAGGGGCCCATGGCCCTCCTCTATCCCATGCAGCCTACTCAAGGGCCACGCGGCCTGCTCCAAACCTCACGACTCCCTAACAATGGTCTCATTTCTCATCAAAGAGAGGGTTCGACCCTCAATAAATCCCAACCAACCTTCTAGTGCCACGGTCCTGCAGAGAAAGGTAAATCGCCCCCCTTAAAACAAATCCAAGAGCCTCTTAGCCAAATCGCTTCTCCTCCCAAACTATGGATAACCTGCAATAAGATGGTGTAATGTTCCTAACTTGGCTAGTCGAGTCTAGGAAACACTGATAATCTGATGTATCTATTATAGATAATTCATTGTTACAACATATAAATGACTATATGTTGTGGCAAGAATGACATTAACGTCTTTCAATCTTCACAAATGTGGCAAGAACGACGTCTATGTCAAAAATGTGGCAAGAGAGACGTCAACATGGAAAGAGAGACGTTAACGTGGCAAGACCGATGTTATCGGGCAATATGATTTTTTTTTTTTTTAATTTCCTCTATTTTTTGACAATATGGACAATTTTGTCCATAACACCGCAAATAAAATGTCGAAATTTTTACAATATGTACTAGTGCACACATCAAGTTAGGTGGCATGACATGAAAAGGTCATGTGTCCAATGTGCCATCTAAGAAACAATATCTGGCACTTGGGGTTGCAATGACTAAGAAGGCTGGTGCCCTAGTAGCCATGTGTTGAGTTAGATGGAAGGTGTTGTCAGGGCCACATGTCTGAGGTGCCAACTCAGTCACAGGATTGGGCACTTATGGTTGTGAAGTGTAATTCGATCGATTTCCTGATGGCCTAGGGCCCTGGTGAGCCCAGTGGGCCAATCCCTAGAATATCAGATACCAAAAGAATGTTAAGAAGTGGTCAAGGATCCCAATGGGCTGGTAGATGGTGACACACAAGAAAACATGTTCACATCACATGTTTCCATGTGGAATTTTACATGTGACATGGAGCTACATGGTGGTGTGGTGCTTTTGGCCAATGAAGGCCTAGAAAGTTTAAGAGGCCATAAATTTTGACTCAAATATCGATTCTAAACATGGTTATAATTGTTGGAAACATATCAATGAGCATAAATGGAATATGAAACTAGAATTGGATTTCCAAGGAAAATAAGAAAGGTAGTTTTTGAGGAAGAAAAGAGAAAATTTTCACACCTGACCAGCCTAAGTAAGGGTTAGGGGGTTGGGTGTGTTACATTCTTTTGGTTTCCATTATTGAGGATGATTGTCTCTACGTGGTATGTCACTTGACAATTTTAAGTAAAAAATATATCTGGAGAGTGTAAATATTTTTCCTTTGTCATTAAGAGTAATGAGGGGTCTACTATAATAGGGTTGGGATGAGATATTTTTTGGTTAAGAAGAAGGATTAATACATGGAGATTGATTGGAAAATCAAGGGGATGGTCCTATATGTATAATGTGGTAGATGTGTCATGATATTGTAAGAACATGTAGTTTGTAGTAGTGTGTCTCATAGATTTATGATAGTGGCACCAATAAGGGGGGTGAGAGGAAGTGGATAAAATGACATTAGGTTTATAAGGGCATGTACAAGAAGGGTAAGATGGATGACTGTTTTAGGAAAGGATAGGGGTAGGGTTAGGGTTAGGGTTACAAAGTATAATGAAGTGAGGGAACTTGTCTAACTTGTGTTTCATAATAAGAGAAGAAAGGAATGATTAACCTAGGGATATGATTTCAAACAATGCTATACCCTGATGAAAAACAACTAGAAAAGAAAAATTAAACTTAAGGATAGGCAATCTTCTAAATCTGTGATTTAGATTTGGATTTCAAGCTTTATAAAAAAATCAATATATTGTTGGACACTTTGACTTGCTTCTTGTTGAATCTGCAACCATGTGCACATCAAGTTTTTCAAGTATACAAAAGGGTAAAAATGTTTTTCAAGGCTTTGAAAAATTCATCCAAAGTAGTGATGTGCCTATGTTGAGGAGTAGATGATTTGGATTTAGGAGTGGAACGAATTGATTAATATACTGAATACAATAAACACAAAGATGTAAAGAATAACACATATATCCAATGAACCATCTACTATATTGAATAAATGAAAATAGGATGAAATTGTAAAACTGTAGAACTGAAACACTTGCTCGAATGGTGGTAGTTATCTCTCGGAAGAGATGTGGCTACTACACACATCCATATGAGAAAAAAATGATTATAATGAGGCTCTAGAGGCCTTTTTTATATTACTCATGAATTTCAAAACCCTAGACATCCAAAAACCTAACCCTAGGATGTGAAATGCCAAAATTCATGTGGGCCCATATGGGTAAATTGGTACCTCAATTTCCCTGGGTCGTAACCTTTGCATACGACCTACCTTTAAAGTGGGTGATATCCCGTTGGAAGGTATTTCAAAGACCTACACATTACATTATCAAACTATGACTATGTCTATATTTTGATTGTGATGAGAAAAAAAAAATATTTAGTCATCCAAAACGACTCTGGAAGTACAACAAGATGTGCTGACATGAAATCATACAAAACAAGCTTGTTGGATTAGCTAAGATGCCACCAGTATCCACTTGGAATATGTGTAGGGCCTTAGAAAGCCCCAAAAGTGTAGAACCCATAATGACAAAGAAGTACAGAAGAACATGTTGAACTAAAAATGGACAAGAGGAGTCAATTGGAATAGGTGGGTGGACACCAATATCCACCTGGATCAATCATCCTCCCTTAGGAAGAAATGGTCTCCATTGCATTGAGCTCCCCCATTAGGTGGGGAAAATTCTATTGGATTTGTCCTCGGGTGATCTAGTTGCCTTGGTGTAGGACTTGCCCTGTGTTGACAACTTGATAAAGATGGATCCATTGCTAGTGAGTGCCATTTAGCTGTGTGTCCACTATCTGATCAGTGGAGGCTTGTTCCATGCAGTCAGGGTTGAGATTTGTTGGTGTCAGTTGTTCTGTGATCATTGAGGTGTCCAATAATGGTGGAAAATATGCTTGCAGGAGGTCCACATTGAACACTGGGTGCATGCCAATGAAGGGTGGAGTGTTGAGCTCAAAATCATTGCTACCCAAAACCTTGGTGATAATGTAAGGCCCATAGAGAAGTGGGAAAAGCTTCCAATGGGGCCCTGTGAGATGCTCCTTCTGCAAATGTAACCAGATTTTGTTGCCAACGTAAAACTGGTGGAGTACCTTGTTTTGATCATGGTGCTGCTTGTACTTAGCATTGTGTTTATGAAAAATCTCTTTGACCTATTGGCGGATGTGTTGAATCCACTCAATGAATTTTGTGGCTTTTTCAGTCTTAGACTGAACATAGAAAGAGTCTTTATGTGTGGTGGCAAGAGGTAGTGCAACATCAATGGGACCCAAGGGTTGGAATCCTAGTCCCACCTGAAATGGGCTATGGTTGATGGAGCTATGGAGAGCTCTGTTGTAACTGTGTTGAACATAGGGGAGACTCTCATCCCATGTACTTGGATGCTTAGAGTTGTACATGTACAAGATGTGCACAATATTTTGATTGACAACCTATGTTTGGTTATTTGTTTGGGGGTGAAAAGTAGTGGATTTAGTGACCTTGGTGTCCAACAGTGACCAGAGACTTGACCAAAATGTGTTGAGGAACCTGTTGTCTCGGCTGGAGATGATGGTCTATGGTATCCCAAAATGGACCCACACTCGTTTGAAGAAGAGCTTGGAGGTATCTACCACTGTGATATTCTTCTTGTAGGTGGTGAGGATGGCCATATTCAAAAATTGATCAATGACCACAAAGACGCAGTCATTGTCGTGCTTGGTGGATGGAAGGCCAGACAAGTAATCCATGGAGATGGATTCCCAAGGCTTCTTGAGAGTAGGAAGAGAGGTGTATAAGCCTTGCTTCTTGATGGATAGCTTGGAAATGGCATAGGCAATGCAAGATCTAATGTACTTCATGACGTCCTGTCGAAGTTTTGGCCAATAAAAGTGTTTATGTAGAACACCCATAATTTTATCCATGCCAGAATGTCTTTCCACCCAACTATAGTGGCCTTCCCAGATAAACTTTGCATCCTCACATGTAGGAACACAGAGATGGACCAAATGGAATAATAGTCCATCGTGAATGTGAAAATCGGTGGCAATCGCACCTATACCCAAGAGATGATAGGTGGTGGTGAAGTTTGAATCTTTCTGATAAATTTGGTGCCACTCAGATGCCTCATGTCCATAGGAATGGACAACAATGGTGAGTGCAGCCATAGGAGGTTGAATGAGGCAGTCAATGACATGATTTGAGATACTTTCCTTATGATTGATGTTGAGATGGAACTGTTGCAGGTAAGTGGAACACTAATTATGGTAGTTTTTCTACAATTTCCCATGTGTCTGTATGAACTACAGAGGCTTGTGATTAGTGTGGATGATTGTATCCTTTCCTAGAATGTAATGTTTCCATTGATGACATGATTATACAATGGAATAAATTTCATTGTCATGTGTGGGATATCTCTGGACAATATTTGAGAGTGTCTCACTATGGTATGCCAATGCATGACTATGTTGAGTGAGGATTGTGCCTATAACATAGTTAGATGCATCAATCTCAATATCAAACGATTGCTACAGATCGATAAAGGAGAGTATTGGAGCTCAACACAAGCAATTCTTCATATCGTCGAATGCTCGTTGTTGTTCCTTCCCCCAAATGAACTTGGCCTTGCCACTTCCCTTGGTCACTTGGCTAAGGGCACATGCAATATGGGAGAAGCCCAACAAAAACCGTCGGTAGAAGTTCGCCAGTCCCAAGAATCTCCAAAGCTCGGTTAGTGTGGTCGGGACTGGCCAGTCACAGATGTCTTGGATATTATATGGATCAACATGTACTCCATGCTCATAAAAAATGCAGCCTAAGTATTGGACCCTATTCATGCCAAAAGAGAATTTTTCCAAGTTGGCATATAGCTTGTGCTGCCACAGTGTGCTCAAAACCTGTTGAATATGCCACATGAGCTCCTCCCAAGTTTTGTTGAAGATGAGGATGTCATCCAAATATACCACCACAAAGGAGTTGGTGAAGGGTTTCAATACATCATCCATCAACCTCATGAAAGTGGTTGGTGCATTTGTTAAGCCAAAGGGCATAACCAACCATTCAAAGAGACCTTCTTTAGATTTTAAGGTTGTCTTCCATACATCAGTTGGTTCGATGGGAACCTGGTGGTAGCTAGACTTTAGGTCAATGTTGTTGAAGAAATTTTCCCCCTTGAGTTGGTCAAGAAGGTCATCAATCCTAGGAATTGGGTATTGGTTCCTGACTATGTTTTTGTTTAAGGCTATGTAATCAATGTAGAGTCACCAAGTCTCGTCCTTCTTCTACACCATTAGAATCGATCTTCTGCAAGGGGAGGAGTTGGGTATGATGTGCCCCTTTTGAAGAATATCTTGGATCTGATGCCTAATTTCATCACTCTTGATTAGTGAGTGATGATAGATTGGTACACTAGGTAGAGGTGCACTGGGGGTATAATCAATTGGATGCTTGACTTGGCAGTGCATCGATACCCCGATTGGTGAGGAGAATATGTCTCTATATGTTTCGACGATCCGATCTGCTTGCTTCTATTACAAATAGAGGCTTTGTGTATAGGCCACAGATGTGGCGATGACCTTCTTATTACTGTGAGCACAGATCACAAAGAAGAAAAAATTCTTGGTATGTGAAATGATCTTACTGCATTGATTAGTAGAGATTAAAGAAATAGAGGTAGGTGACACTACCTCTAGTATCACGTATAGTCATCGCAATAATTACATTGTGTGGTCTAGACTCATACACAACATGATGCTTCCACAATTATGGTTGTCCTAAAATAACATCACAAACTTCAATGGGAGAAATATCACACAATACCTCATCTTTGAAAGGCTTGATTTCATAGGGAAGATGAAACTATTGGCTGACATGGAGATATCTTACTTGATGAAGCCATTCGATGGTGTAGGGCTATGGGTGTGGTGTCGTTGGAAGGTCCAGATACTTGAAAACCTCTACTAAAATCAGTTTCTTCTGACTTCCTCTATTGACAATGAAATGTAGTGGAGACCCCTTGACCCACATCTGTGAGTGAAAGAGGCATCCCCCTTCCTTTGGTTCTTCTGGTTCGCTTGGGAGAAATTTGGTGGTAGCGACAATGGCACTATGTTCAACATCAATAGTCCACTTCCCTCCTTTGGGATTTGATTCGAATTCAAAATTGACCGTTGACTTAGAAGCCTTCAGCTCGACCATGAGCGACTACTCAGAGCGACATTCTTTAGTGTTGTGCCAAGGGATTTTATGGTACTCACACCATTTTCCTGTTTCCTTCTTTGTCTTCTAATTTCCCTTCTTCTATTGCGACTTGGACTGGTTGTCCTGAGAATGGCCATCTTGCCTCAGTCCCTTGGACCTACTTCAGTTGTGAGGAGTTTTTAGATAAAAAACTCTCGCCTCTTCTGCTTAAATTTATGCTCGATCTTGACAAAGTATCTATAAGCCATGCCCAATGACGTGATGTCCAAAAACTCCATTTTTGTTTGAATGTATCTATGCAAACAACCGAAGTATTTGAGCAGCAGATGATGCTCAGAGTATTTGATACTCAATTTGGTGTGTAGGGTATGGAAAATATTGGTGAAATATGGTATTTTTTGGTCCTTTCTTGAAGCAGGGTGGTCCATCTAGTGTATTGGTCCTTGTAGCTTCCAACATGGTAGTATTTTTCTTTAATGGCATCCCAAAAGGAATCCCATGTAGGGGCAACCACAAATATTGTATATTCCTCTACGACCCTTTTCTCAGAGTAAGTATCTCACCAGTCCTTAACATGGGGGACAAACTTGAGGAGTGCAAAAGTAATCTTTTCCCTATCAAAAAAATTGTGGACCGAAAAATACCCTTCGAGAAAATTCAACCACTTATCTACAACATCTACATCTATCAGTCCTTCAAATAATGCAATATCAAAATTTACCTATACCTTGAAAGGGGTTGCATGGTCGCTTGATGAAGATGCTTCTCCTGTGGGAAACCATCGAAATATCTGCGCAAAGTTGTCCATCATTTCATTCCTTTGTCACATGAGGGATTCCTCGAGAAAAATTTTAATACGATATCCTACTCCATCATCTTTCTTTTCATTCCCCATGGGTTGTTGTCAGGCTTGATGCGATCGATCTTCCAATGAATCGATTGGTTCAAGTCCAAACTTCTTGTACCAAGATATTTTCAGGGACATGCACGAAGAAAAATAAATGAAGAGAAGACTTCTCTAATACCATTGATCCAAATTTAGGAGCAGAGCAAACAGATTAACATAATGAATACAATAAACATAGAGATATGAAGAATAAAATAGATATCTAGTGAACAATGTCTTCTATTGAATAAATGAAAATAGGTTGAAACTATAAAATTGTAGTACTGAAACACTTGCTCGAATGGTGGTAGCTATCTTTGGGAAGATATGTGGCTACTATGCGCATCCATCTAAGTAGAAAATGATTGCAATGAGGCTCCAGAGGCCTTTTTGATATTACTCATGAATGTTGAAACCCTAGACATCCAAAAACCTAACCATAGGAGGTGAAATGTCAAAAGTCATGTGGTTCCCTATGGGTAAGTTGGTACCTCAACTTCCCAGGGTCGTAACTTTTGTATACAACCTCTGTTTTAGGCACATGATAGCCCATTCGAAATGTCTTTCAGAGAACTACACATTACATCGTCAAAGTCTAACCTTGTCTACAGTTTGACTGTGGCAAGCCAAAAAAACACTGTTTAGGACTCCAAAACATCCCTAGAAGTACAACAAGATGTGCTGAAATGAAAAAATATAAAATAATCTTGTTGGATTAGGTGAGAGGCCACCAGTATCCACCTAGAAGATGTGTAGGGATTCAGACAACCACATAAGTGTAGAACCCACAATTACAAAGAAGTATAGAAGAACGTGTTGAACTAAAAACAGACAAAAGGAGCTAGCTGGAATACATGGGTGGCCACCAATATCCACGTAGATCACTATTAGTGGTATCTTCATTGAATTTTATGTAAATGTTTGGAGAAGAAAATTGTGACTACCACCAAACTCGAGCCACAACTTCTAAGTGGTTTACTTCAAGAAGAAAATGGTTCTCATCATTAATCTCTAAAAAGGTTTTAAAATATGTCTTGATGCTACAAATCCATGAATCTATCTATTCACCTACATTTTTATATCATATTTGGGTAATAAATATGTGTATCAAGATTGAAACAAGAGGTGGGAACACTAGATTGGAATCGTAGGGAATATATGAGAGCGCTACCTAGATCTTAGAAAATGTTAGAGAGAGTAGATTCATACTCATCTAAATGAGCTTCTCTATTGCGAGGCATTCTACCGCCAATTGGATGTGAAGAGTGAATCAAAGGAGTCCTAGGATGAACAATCGAGTATGGCTAGAGGAAAATGTGAAAATTTAGAAAGAGAGTGTGTAGTAATTTAAGGAGACATTGAACCGAATGTGCAATAGAGTGCATATAGGGTGGGATGGTGTCATAATAAAAACCCATAATTCTAAAATGGAGTAGTATTGGTGGGTGTTGAGCCGATAGAACTAGACCTAAAATGAAGAATCCATAGGAATAGACTCATCCAAGGTTTGTGTCGAGAAATGGATGGGAGGGCGTAATCTAAAGGAACTATATATAAGCCAAATAACATGTGGGGTGGGAGGGTAATCTCTAAAATCCCGAACACCATTAAATGTTGGGTGGGATCTAAGACAAATAAATAGATCTAAAACCTATTAAGAATAAGTAGGAAATGGTTGATCAAAATGGATTACCTAATTTTATTCTTTGGGTCAAAGACCTCTTTATATTTTTACAAAGGTCCCACAAGATAACTACTTAACTCAAAGAAATAATAAACTAAGTGCACATATCTCAAAAGATGAAATAAATGAGAAATAATGCATATCCAAAGAGCTCAAATGATGAAATATGAAACTAACTATCATGAATTCAACTAGAAATTTGGAAAGGTGCTCTCAAGGTCATTGCGAGTCATCCTTCTTTGGAGGCATTCCTTAAGTTTCACATCGAAACTCATAATAAGGGTTGGTATTGTGATGAGATGAAATGGATTAAAAATTGGGATTCAAATAAGATTTACAAGAGCTTAGTAGAAAAGATGGTAAAAGATACTTTCTAGAAAGATTCTCTTGAAAAAAAGATTGTGATAAATCGAATGATTACTTACAAATAACATTAACTCTAAAATAAAATATTTATGCACAAAAAACCTATAATTTGTGAATTTAGGACAAATTATTATCTCTTACTAGTAGAAACATGGACATGGAAATATAAACCTAGAAGAATATGTATGTTTATTTCAAACAAGGCTAAATTGAAGATGCGGTGTATGTTTTGCATGATGTTTGAGTAACTTACATAGTATGTTTAATTTTTCAACAAAACAAATAGACAATAATATTATTGGTGTTTTAGAGCATCACCAAAAAAATGACTGTATGTTAAGACATCTTTGAAATAAATGAGATCAACACTATACATGGAAATTTTGTGTAATTCTTTGTATGATTTTTTAGATTTCACATGGTCTTCCATCCTTGAGAATGTAATTGAAATCAAATATGTGAATTTAAACACTTTGTGATTTTTTTATACAGTCTTATATGTACTAATTGAGATTAAATATGTTAATAAAAGCTTGTTATAATTCTTCATTACAAATCTTATAGAGTTTTTATGAATAAATAAAAATATTTTATTCAATTTAATAAAATAAATAAAAATATTTTATTCAATTCAATAAAATATTTTGAAAAGGATTATTAACCTTGTTTGAAACATCTCATACACATCTAAATTAATTTTTTAAATAATCCAATCATTGCAAATTTAATTTCAATTTCTAAATTACCTTTTGAAATACTGACTTTTTTTTGTGAAATATAACTTATGTATGATAACAAACAAAAATCCTTTAAATAATATGGTAACAAACAAAACAAAATTTAAATTAAGAATAATGAATCAATCACAACTTAGGTAATGAGTTATCTTTAACAAGCTTTTGAATTTCCCATAAATAACTATTCACAAGTTTATTGCAATGAGTAATGAATCAATCACAAAACAACTTAGGTACAAAGCACTTTAGAGATTGAAATGAGTCATCTTAATAAGCTTTTGAATTTCTCATAAACACTTATTCACAATTTTGCAATGAATAATGAATCAATGAAAACTTAGGTACAAAGCACCTTAGAGATTGAAATGAGTCATTTTTAGCAAGCTTTTGAATTTCCCATAAACACCTATTCACAAGTTTATTGCAATGAATAATGAATCAGCCACACCTTAGATACAAAGCACCCTAAAAATTTTGAATTTTCCATAAATAAATATTCACAAGTTTATTGCAATGAATAATGAATCAACCACAATTTAGGTACACAGCATCTAAGAGATTGAAATGAATCATCTTTAACAAGCTTTTAAATTTCCCATAAACAACTATTCACAAGTTTATTGCAATGAATAATGAATCAACCACAACTTAAGTACAAAGCAGTGGTTTATTGCAATGAATAATGAATCAACCACAACTTAAGTACAAAGCAGTGTGTAAGTACTATGATTTTACTTCACAACCTCCACGTCCATGCCAAGCCTAAATTTATATGTATCTCAACCAAATTATGTAACATGGACGGAATGGATAAGACCCTAGTCAAGAGTGCCAGGTCGTCCAACACTAGTGGAAGTGGCCTTCTACATTGGCCTTCTACATGCTAATCCTAATCCTACATATGAGCAAATATAATATTGGCATTGCATGTATTATGTACTAATCATCTATGACGCTCAGATTTATCAATACATATAATATCTATTTTGAGATATTAAACGAACAAAATTTAGCGACATCATCCTATATCTATTATTAATAAATAAATAAATAATAGATCAAATTGATCAGATCTAATCCGATATGTGATGTTTTATAGATATATGCACAACCCTCAGAATGCACAACCCTCAGTAATGTAAGTACTGTGTTTTTCTTATCTTCATCATTGTACTGAGAAAAAGTAAAGTGTTGAAGATGGATAATATATTTATAAATTAAATGCAATAAAAACAATAATATATATATATATATATATATATATATATATATATATAT
>ML785590.1:349869-363181 GCA_009831015.1 Picea engelmannii
CATTGGATCCGGGGTTGTTTCATGGAGCAGTAAAAAGCAGCCTACTATATCTTTGTCCTCTACCGAAGTAGAATATAAAGCCTTGTGTGCAGCAACTTGTGAAGCTGTTTGGTTAAGAAGACTTCTTCAAGATGTTGGAGAAGAACGAAAGGAACGTATGATAATCAGATGTGACAATCAAAGTTCAATCAATATTGCGAAGAATCTGATCTTTCATGCAAGGACAAAGCATGTTGAAGCTCAGTATCATTTTGTTCGAGAAAAGTTATAGTCAAATGAAATAACTCTTGTGTGTTGTAATACTAGTGAAAATGTTGTTGATATTTTCACTAAGCCTCTTGGAAAGATTAAGTTTGAACTGTTTAGGGAGATGTTAGGTGTAGAAGTCAATCCATTCTCCATTAAGGGGGAGACTTGGAAGTAATGGAGATATTAGCTAGTTGTTAGCACCAGTAATAAGCACGGGTTATAAGCGCCAGTTAGAGGAGTCAGTTCTTAGTTGAGAGTCAGTTCTCTAGTTGTGTTTTGGTTTGCATGTAGCCGACTCGGGAGAGTCTTTTCCTATATAAGGATGTAATCCATCTTCATTTAAAATAAAGAAGTGAGCGTAGCCTCACTGTGTTTGTTTGCGTGGTATATTTTATCTGCTACTTGGTATGATATAGCATATCAATTGTTACTTGCAAGAACAACAATAATTGAGAGAATCAGATTATCTTCATACCACAACCTTTATTACTACATATGCTCATCTGAAAGCTATTACCATTAACGAGATATTATAGCTCAGACATCATCTGTATCATACCATGGGTCATGAGTATGTAATCAACATCTTGAGGCATGGAATTTTAAACCTTGCCCAGAGATTTGACTGGTAAAGTCTACAAAGGTATACATACCCCTATCCCCTCTGGATTTGAACCTGTGACCTCTTAAGAAGAAACACATATTCTTAATCATTAGACCCACTCAAGCTATATGACGGACCTGGTATCATAATAGAAATATTTATAATGCTAATCCGAACACAAAGATCCCGCCAAGCATCTACCCCGACAAACATCCAAATACGGGAAAAGATAACTTCGTTTGAGGATATGCTTCGATATTTTCATTTCTATTTTCTACGCAACTTTCTATCATTTCTTCAGAATATGCTTTACCTTTATGTTCTATTCGATTTTCCTAAAGCACACCTTACAGATGCATTAACTTTTCTAAAATTTGCAATGGTTGAACATAATGATAGAACTTGATGCTGTGAAACTCAGACACGCTCAAATTTGATTGTTATTTTGCGATGGGTACTCTTTGATATATTTTTTATTATAAAATAAGTATTAATTTTAATTTTAATCCCGACTAATCATTTTTTAGTCGGGATTAATAATGGAACCATAAATAGTTAGAGTTTTTCTAGTGAGAAACTATTTATATAGGTAGAAGTCTATGTAATGTTTACAACATCATTGTTTATCTTAATATACTTTATATAATTTATATTTCTTCTTATATTTCTCATAATTTACCATTTCTACTCATTAAGTATACTACATTAGAGCTCTTTCATGTGTCATCATGTGTCCAATTTTTAGAGAATTTTCTTTAAAGCTATAAACATCTTTGGATGTCTTTAAATACAATGATTTCTTGTTCAAGAAGTAAAACTATGGTTGGAAAGCATACACAAAAGGGATACAAGGTGAGTCACCTAGTTGCATGCCCTTGTAACTTATGTTGGTACTTGGAGAGAGGTACTACATTAGACACAATGCACCTTTGTTGCTACCAGGAAAGTAGCATTGGATTAGATAAAATCCTTATATATATTTGATCTTCACATATGTTTGGTTATATATGAAACCCCTAAGCACACTTATAACCCTCCTTAAGAAAATCTATCAATCATTTTGTTGCTATAGTACACCCAAGGAAAACACTTAGGGAGATCACTCTTCTATACCAAGGAATCAAGTTGTACGATTAAGGATATGATCTATCCTCATTAGTTAGTGTTGTGAAAGATAAGACAAATAGTATTTTTGGAAACCCTCATGTATATTAGAGGATGTTGGACACTAATTTTCTCTTAGGACCCTAGAAACCCTAAGTAATGAAATTTAAAAAAAAATGGAATATCAAGAATTTGAGAAATTTGTATGTAGATTAATACTTAGGTAGTAGCACTACTATAGTGATAGTTGGAAAAAAAAAGTCAAGGGTCATGGACCATTGTGGAAGCCCTATCTCAAAAGACTCCTTATGTGACATTGATTTCATTGGTATATCTATTTAGTAACCGTTCTAGTAGACCCAAGGGTCTCGTTGTGACCACTCCAAACATGAACATGGACACCGATATCACCCAAATAGAAATACAAGTCTCTAATATCAAACACTAGGTTTCTAATATTGATAATCTCGAAGGAGATGTTTCGAAAACCAATGAATAGCTATAGATAATCCTTTCAACCCTAGCGGGGATAGGGAAGTGATATGAGTTGTTGGAGTGATGGGATATTGGAGAATCATCAACAAAAGGTCAGAGTTGCATAGGGCCACCCTTTGAAGATAATCGACACCATGTGTTGCATAGATGGCTAATGTAGGTGTGAAAAAGTTTAATCGTTATGATCGAACATGAAGGGTTACCGAACACTATTTTTCCTTCCAAGGTATTGATGATGATGTGATGAAACTTTGGGTGGATGTATTATACATAGATTTGAAGAATTAATAGTGGTGGAAAATCCATAAAAAGTTTTATGAGTGGTATGTTTCCTAGAGCTAGTTTATGAATGTCATCTATGATCGATTTGAAACATATACCAATTTGGTGTGTCTAACCAAGTTGTGCCAAACCAACATAGCCAAAGAATATATTTATTCCTTTAAGAAGTTGGTAATTTACATGGAAGGTAATATTGATACATTTTTCAGAGGGTCGTTTATCAATGATCTAAAGAATTATATTAGAACACGAGTCTAGGATCAACTTCCTACTTGGTTGGTGGCATCTCAACTAGCTAGAGAAGCATAGATCACAATAACTTACAAGACTGAAACACCTACTTTTTATCCATGTCCATGTCCCCATTTTTTTCCTCCTCCACTTCTTTCTTTGAACCTTAGGGTCCACATGTTAACCTAGGTAGAGGTAGTAGAATGTCAACATCAAGGCCTTTTTTATCACCGTGATTAATTTTTTGTCAATTGACATCAACATAAGGAACATAAATTATTTTTCATAGATATGGCCCCATTTGATATGCCAAAAGGAGTTTCAAAGGAATCTAGTATAGAGCTAGGTCTAGAAAAGACTACATAACCTCATCATGTAAAAATCATTGATGATCCTCCTTGTGAGGAACCCCAAATTCACCACCATGCTTTATTATGTATTTCAGCTCCCAAACCTTGAAGTTGGTTGGCTATATCAAGATACACAAGATGATTATATTATTTAATTTTGGGATCACCCTTAATTTTATTCATCATCAATTCATAGAAGTAACCCATTGGTATGTCCTTATGGTGCACAATTTTCAAATCATGATAGTCGAAGGAGGTACATGATTAAATTTGGTGTTGAGTGTGAGAATGTGAAACTCCAAACAGGGGACTATGTTCTCAAATCAAGCATGTTTTCCATATAAATATGAGGATGTGATGCCACTCTTGGAGTAAATTTTTTATGAACTTTTGGTCAAGTTACAATTAATTTCAAGGAGTTATACATGAGATTTAATACTAGGAGGTTCATAAGAACATCCTTAAATGTCTCTAGGTTGGATGAACAAAAAATATTACCACTGACCATATGGAAAATCTCTTGAAGAAATACTACTCACGCATTATCTACTAATTCAATGCCATCCAAGTTAGAGATAGCTTCCCACAGGAAGTTCACCCTAATTTGCAGTTGGTTTTGAATGAATATTAGTGGGTCTTTGAAACACCCCATGGTATACCGCCTTTACATAACATACATGATAATATTATACAACTAATTCTAACTACTCAACCAACCAATATGCATCTTTATCAACATTCTTTTGCAAAGATAAAAGAAATTGGAAAGATCATTTATGAACTATTGGAGGTTTAATGATATGCCTTAGCAATAAATCTTGCTCTTTCCTATTTTTCCAAATATTGAATAAAGAAGGAAACTAGCACATGTTCCCAAACTTCGATGCTCTTAACACCTTGTTAGACAAAGACAAATTTTCAATCTCATTCATTATTGTCATCTTGGATTAGCTTCATTTTGCCTATTTATTTACTAAATTGGACCTTTACTTTGGATATCACCAAATCTAGATGAAGGAGGTAGACATTCCTAAGACTACCTTATGTATACATAAAACACTATGAGTGTTTGGTGATTCCTTCTGGGATTTTCAATGTCCCATCCACTTTTTAGAGCTTCATGATCAATCTTTTTTGGCCTTGTCTACGTAATATTTGATCATATTTTTATTTATAGCAAGACTTGGGAGGCAAATTTGGAACATGTTGATAAACACATACAACTACTCTAGGATAATGTTAGGGTCCTAACCCGCACATAGGTACAACAATATATTCAGATGTAATAAAGGTCAATATTAATAAGGCCTTGAAATAAAATAGAATAAGTCGAATGTAAGAAGACCTAATAGAATCTTCCACTTCTAGAAGGATCTTCCTCTAGATGCTTCTTTTGATAGACATATTTAGTATAAATAGGAGTCGAGGGTATGAGAACCCTAGCTTGGAGATTATTGTAATAGAGCCCTGCTTGACTAGAGGTTTCCCCCTCAAAGAGGCCCATGAACATTACTCTCAAAATCAAAGTGTTATTTGTGTTGTTATTCTTATATCATTTCAGTATTGTTGTGGTGATTATTCTGGTTATATTGTTGTTATTCTTCCATTTCTAGCATTTTATTTCTGCATACTTTTTATATCTGGTATACTACAAGTGGTATTAGAGCACTTTCCTTGGCAAAAATTGTGGGTAAAATGTTTTCAGGGTAGAGACATATTCCGACGTCTTTAAGCCACAAAGATCTATCGTTACACCCATAAACCCACGGTGGAGGGATTCATACACACAGGAAATACAAGTTCTTCTTAAGGGCACCTTTGTTGGCCACTCTTTTAACCCCTGTTGGTACCCCTTTGAGTGGTAGTGCATCAGACAACACTTGTGTACGAATCAACCTAGATTTCGTGAAGCCCTCTTTAGATAAACTGATTGACCACCTAACTGCTATAGTGCCACCAAGAACAACACTCGGGAAGATACTCTATAGTACTTGGGCAGTCGGGTAGTATGGATAAGGGTACAGTCTATCCTCCTTAGTTATTACTACTGTTGGACCCTACACGTATATCAGAGAGCTATAGCCCAAGGCAAAACCTTTTCTATAGAATCCTTGAATACCTAACCCTTGGGGACAGAAACATAAACAAATTAAGACAGGCAAGGTGTATTACCGCACAACTGTGTTTAGATTACCAAGTAAATACACATTTCTTTCTGATTAAGCATTTCAGCATTTCCTCTTTGTGGTATTCTTCGGACCGAGGTATAACTCTGAAGTCTATAATTTTTTTCACCATTATTTGAGACCTATTCCATTGGATTCATCTCTTCACCCTTATCGCATTCATACATATCATTTTTTGGAAAAAAAATTGACCCCGCTCGCCCCTTTTCAGTTCCCCCATCCTCATGGCCCATACTTGTAGCCAAAACTTGGAAGCTTGCTTCAACACCTTTCAATCTAGTCTCATCAAGACCCAACAAGAAGTGAAACAACTCAATGCCAATGTTGCCACCATAAATACAACCATGCATTGCTCAATGGAGGAAATCAAACAAGACCTCACCACCCATCTTGAATCTATCTTTTTGTCACTCTACACCAAACTACATATCCCTATAGATAACTCTTCCTCTTCCTCACCTCCACATACTGAAGGTGAACATTCCTCTCATTCCCATAACTTTCAGAACCATCACTTTCAATGTGACCTACGCCTTCCATGGGTGGATGTGACCAAATTGATGGCTGGGACCCCATTGATTGGGTAACCCAAATGGAACATTATTTCTCCCTATACGGCATTATAGATGACTTGGCCAAACTCTAGTATGGTGTTCTCCATATAGATCAAGAACGTTGGCAATGGTGGAAATGGAGAAAAACTTCTCGTCAAGGGTATATTTTTTGGACACACTGTTTGGCAGAGATTTATGAATGCTTTGACACTAACACCAACCATTTGGGTTGTTTGACAAAGTTGAAACAATCAGGAACAATGGAAGACTTTATAGCTGCCTTTGAGCATCTGGCTTTTCGGACAAATGGCATGTCTGATGCTTTTTTCCAAGAATGTTTTATCAGTGGCCTCAAGGATGATATTCAGGCCCATGTCCTCATGGCTCAGCCTCAGAGTTGGGTGGAGGCTACTAAAAGAGCTAAAGAAGAAAAACAAGTTGTATCTTATCAAAATTGGAAACCTTCCTTTATCTCTCGCCCTAAACCAGTAAATCCCAATACTCCGTCCGCTCCACTAAAGATCCAAAAATTGACCAAGGATGAAATTGATGAACGCCAACTCAAAGGCATTTGGTATAATTGTGATGAAAATATTTTTGGGGCCATAAGTGTAAGGAACAAAATCTGTTTATGGCCATATATGAGGATATTTCAGAAGAGGATATTGAAACTCCCCTAGTGTCTGAGTGACCTGAAACCCCCGACATAACCCCTCCCTCAGAACCTCTGGAAGTAGAACCGGTCATTTCCCTCAATTCTCTCACTAGCTTCTTCGCTCCCCAAACCCTCAAGCTAATCGGTTACATCAAGCATCGGAAGGTCATCATTCTGGTTGATAGTGGAAGTACCCATAATTTTATTCATCACCACATTGCCCAAGAAACTCATTGCTACATCCATGCCATCAATAATTTCCAAATCATGATTGCCAATGGTGGCTCCATGAAATGTGGAGGGCGTTGTGAAAATGTGCATCTCCAAATTCGCGACTACCACTTGAAATCTCATATGTTTTCTATCGACATGGGTTGTCATGACATTGTGTTGGGTGCAAACTTGCTAAGGACTTTGGGTCCCATTCTCATGGATTTTAAGGAATTAACCATGCAATTTGATGAGGATGACCACCAATATAAGTTCCAAGGCATCACTGCCAGTTCACCTGAGATCATTAGTTCCCATCGCATGGAAAAGTTGCTCAAAAAGGGTTATTTTGGTGTTATTTCTCAACTCCATGCCATACAAACAACAAAAACACCCTCGGTGTTGCAAGACCTCCAAGCCATCCTTTCAAAACATCAAGTGGTATTTTCCACTCCCTAGGGAATCCCTCCTTCACGTGGTGTTCATGATCATTCCATTCCCCTTGTACCCAGAAGCATTCCTCCGAATATCTGTCTGTATCATCACCCCTTTTCCAAAAAAATTGAAATTGAGAAAATAGTCCAGGAACTCCTTAATGCATGCGTTATTTGCCCTAGTATGAGCCCCTACTCTTCTCCTGTGGTCATGGTCCTGAAGAAAGAAGTTTCTTGGAACATGTGTCCTGACTTTCATGCCCTCAACAAACTTACCATTAAAGAAAAATTTCCCATTCCTATCATTGATGACCTCCTGGATGAATTGAGTGGCACCCAATTCTTTACTAAACTTTATCTTCATTCAGGCTACCATCATATATGTATGAAAGAGGAAGACATTCCTAAGACTACCTTTATAACTCATGAGGGCCACTATGAGTTTTTGTTCATGCCCTTTGGCTTGTGTAATGCCCCCTCAACCTTCCAAATCCTCATGAATCATGTCTTCCATCCTTTTCTCCATCATTTTGTCTTAGTTTTCTTTGATGATATCCTCATCTATAGAAATACTTGGCCAGAACATCTTGATCATGTGGACCGAGTTCTCCATCTGCTCTCTAAGCACCAAATTTTCCTGAAACAGTCTAAATGTGCTTTTGGCACCTCAAAAGTAGAGTACTTGACTCATCTTGTTGACAAGGACGACATCATGGTGGATCCTAAAAATATTGAATCTATGCAAGACTGGACTCACCCAAAGACTCTCAAAATCTTGCGTGGATTTCTAGGCTTAATAGGTTATTATCGCAAGTCTGTTAAGAATTACAAAAAGATTGCAACACCTCTCACTTCTCTCCTAAAAATGAACTCTTTCACTTGGACTCCAGCTGCTACTCAAGATTTTCAAACCTTGAAGATGGCCATGTGCACCACTCTAGTCCTGGCTCTTCTTGATTTCACAAAGAAATTTGTCTTGGAATGTGATGCTTCAGGGAAAGGAATTGGTGTTGTCCTTATGCAAGAGGGTCAGCCTTTGGCCTTTACTAGCAAGAAATTATCTGAAAGAAATCTAGGAAAATCTATCTATGAAAAGAAAATGTTGGCTATATTGCATGCCATTGATTTTTGGTGCCCTTAGATATTGGGGCAATGCTTCCAAACTAAGACTGACCATCAAGGCCTCAAGTATTTTCTGGAACAACACTTTTCCCCGAAGCAACAAAAATGGGTAACTAAGCTATTTGGATATGATTATGAGATCATTTACAAGAAAGCAAAGAAAATGTGGTTGTGGATGCACTTTCCCACAAATATGAAGATGAAGGGTCCATTTTTTCTCTTTCCTTCATTGTACCAGATTGGCTCCAAGCCATTCGTCAGGAATGGCTACAAGATCCCAATAGTTCTCAGCTGATCCAACAATTGTAGTCCAGTGCTCCAGCTCCCCCAGGGTACTTTTGGCTCCATGATGAGCTTCGATACAAAGGCCATTTGTATTTAATTAAACAATCAAATCTTAAATCCACAGTAATTTCTGAGCTTCATGCTACACTGACAGCGAGGCACTCCGAGTTCACCAAAACCCATGACAGGGTCAAATGTTCTTTTTTCTGGAATGGTATGAAATAGGACATTCATAATTTTGTCGCTGAATGTGATGTATGTCAACGTAACAAGGGAGAAACACTCAAATATCTGGGCACACTACAACCACTCCTGATTCCACCTATTATTTATACGGACATATCTATGGATTTTATTACATGCTTACCCAAATTGAGAAATAAATCAGTCATCATGGTGGTTGTTGATCACCTTCCCAAGTATGCTCATTTCTGTGCTCTTCAACACCCATTTACAACATCCACGGTGGCTCAAATTTTCATGGATAAGGTCTTCAAGCTTCATGGCATGCCACACTCTATTGTTTCGGATCGTGACCCAACTTTCTTAAGCAATTTTTGGCAAGAATTGTTCAAGCTACAAGGCACCCAATTTCATCTTAGTACAACTTATCATCCCTAGACTGATGGTCAAACAAAAGTTGTCAACAAGTGTTTGAAAACATATTTGAGGTGTTTTTCCTCAGAAAATAAAAATCAGTGGGCTCAACGGTTACCCCAAATTGAATGGTGGTACAACACTTCATACCATACAACTACACTCATGACTCCTTTTGAATTGATATATGGATAGAATCTACCTTCAGTTCTCTCATGCTTACCTGGTGTCTTGAAGGTCGAGGCGGTTGACCAAACACTTATAGTTCAAGAGGATATTCTTTGTACCCTCAAAGAGAATTTGGTCATGGCACAAAATCACATGAAGAAACAAGCAGATCAAGGTCACTTTGAATGACAATTTGAAGAAGGGGAACATGTGTTTCTTTGCCTGGAACCTTACAAGAAGAATTCCCTCAAGGTCGAGCATTTTCAGAAGCTAGTTCCCAAATTTTATGGACCTTATACAGTTCTCAAGCATGTGGGACAACTGGCCTATCAGTTAGCTTTTCCCAGTCATTCAAAGCTACATCTTGTTTCTCATGTTTCCTGCTTAAAGAAGGTGATCGAAACTAAGTGCCAAATTCAAACCAACCTTCCCGAGTTAGTCGAAGAAGGATCCATTTGGATACAACCACAAGCAGTTCTGGACCAACATGAGAGTTGCCTATGTCACAGAACCATCAAGGAAGTGTTAATCCAGTGGAAAGATACAACTCTAATACATGCCACTTGGGAATCAACTACCATTCTGCAACAATTTCCACATCTCAAGCCTTGAGGACAAGGATGTTCTTAAGGGGGAGGACATGTTAGGGTTCTAACCCACACATAGGTAGAAAAATATATTCGGATGTAATAAAAGTCAATATTAATAAGACTTTGCAATAAAATAGAATAAGTCGAATGTAAGAAGACCTAATAGAAGCTTCCTCTTCTAGAATTATCTTCCTCTAGATGCTTCTTTTGATAGACATATCGAAAGTTTCTGTAGAATTATGGTCAAATTAAAACCAGAGTAAAAACCTTGGTTAAAAATCCTACCTTTATATGGAATTGTACTGTAGTAAAACGAACATTGAAGGAAGCCATCTGTACTACTCCATCCTTACCAGTGCCCAACTTCACTAAGAAATTTGTTTTGGAATGCAATTCCTTTGAAAAAATCTTGAGGTTATTCTGATGCAAGAGGGGTGTCCATTGGTATTCAACATTAAACCATTACAACCTTATTTCACTCTGAGACATTTCTAATTTGTTAGCAATTTTTCTCTAATAATTTAGTCCTACGACCACCTCACATTTCTAATCTGTTAGCAATTTTCCTCTAATAATTTAGTCCTAAGACCACCTCCTCTTTTTCATCTTAGGATATCTTCATTATCCTAAGTTACTTGTGATTAATTATGAACGCTATTAAAAGTGTAATATATTGTATTCTCTTGTGTATAAGATGACGAATGATGATTTTGGCTTTGTGCTTTTCTGCCTATTCTTTATTTTCTTGATCATTTTGTTTTACATTACATCTTTCTATTCTTTATTTTCTTGATCTTTTTGTTTTTCATTACATCTTTCTATGCCTATTCTTTATTTTCTTGATTTTTTTGTTTTACATTACATCTTTCTATTCTTTATTTTCTTGATCTTTTTGTTTTTCATTACATCTTTCTATGGGTAACATAGCTTCACATGATCGAATGATTAAATGATGATCCTAGTAGTGGAACAAAATGCAATTTTATATTGAGGTCGAGTTTCTGTCCTTGATGGTTGATGATGAGGAGCGCAATTTGAGAACAACTATCTTCGTGAAGAACTCTTATAAAATCAGATAAGTATACTTGGGTGTGAACGAAATTTTGGATTTTTGGAGAGATTGCATTATTATAATGAGGTTGAATTTCTGTCCTTGATGGATGACGATGAGGAGCGCAATTTGAGATCAACTATGTTCACGAAGCACTATATACTTGGATGTGAACACAATTTTGTAATAAAAAAAAGAGAGAGAATTGGTTATATTTTTAAATGTTCAGCCATTTTATGAAATCAAACAAATAATAGATCCTCATGGATGATCTTAACGATTCATTCTTTCACCAATAACTGTTGTTGATTGTTTCACCGATTGTCTAAATTTCCATTTAAATTAATAACTACAGCGACCATATAAAATATGTTGGCATTGCCCTCGACAGCATGGGAATATGTCATGAATAGAGAAAATCCTTTATTCGGAATCCATAGCATCCTTCTGCTTAGAATCTACAGGAATAGCGAGTAAAAAATCCTCTGATTCCCAATCATCATCCATGGCTGCCCTTATCAAATGATCGATCTGATGGCAGAGAAAACTAAACTAGAATATAATTCAATAATGATACCCAGGAAGGGTTACTGCTACTGTTACTTCTCTCAAATCTATTGACAACTGTTTCTCCTTCTGATTCTTGTCCTCTTGGATTTCTTATTAAATAGTAAGTTGCTCAGCAGTCTCCAATAATTGATAATTGACACCAAGGATTTGTTGTGAAATATATATATATATATATATATATATATATATATATATATATATATATATATAATTTGAGTAGCTTGGATTTCTTATTAAATAGTAAGTTGCTTAGCAGTCTCCAATAATTGATAATTGAGATCAAGGATTTGTTGTGAAATATATATATAATTTAAGTAGGTGTAATGGTTAAGGATATATGTTCAAATCAATAGACTTTAATAATATATTCATTATTGATTTTAGTAATATATTCATTGTTGTGTTGAGGATTATTTTATAAACAAAAAAATCTTACACACCCCAATTTAATATTGATTTATTTGTAACTTTAAAAATAAATTATTATTATTATTTTAATTTATCCATAATAATAATATTTCAATATTCTAAACATTGAAAAGGTGATTGAAAAGGTGTTTGTCAAGAATAGTATGTAGTTAGTAAGTAAAACCATATATTTAGTAGTGTATAGAGGTTTAATGTTATTGTCCATAATATAAGAGTTATAAGGATCCTTGTGGGAGGTGTAAGGATATATATTTAATTGTTTAAAACATGTAAACGTTAGTTCATAGGCTTTTTATAAGGTGCATGATTTACAGAAAATAAAAATGGTACCGGAATACAAGGAGAACTAAACTTTTGATTGTCTAGCCATGCCATTTGAAATTGTTTGGATAAGGGATAATATATTTGTTACAATTAAAATTGTTTGCATAAAAGATAATATATTTGTTATAAGAATGTGGCAACCGGGAGGATAATATGTTATATAAAGTTACATTTTTTATTTGCGTTGTGCCTTGGCCTTGCCTTGCCTGAAATAGAATTTATAAGGGGGTTTAAGGAACATGTGTGTAACGTGTCATAGTCGATATCGACCATTTATGATTGTATTGACCCATCTTTATTGTTGTGTTTTTGTAGTCGAGCACACATATGAAGTTATAATACAACAGAAGACAAGAAACAATGTTAACAAGGAAATCCAAATGATGCAAGCACGGGTAGAAAAGTTTTCTCAATACTTTGAATTATTAGATAAAATATACGAGGCAAACAAACACGGTGAGGCTACGCTCACTTCTTGATATTAAACCAAGACGGATTACATCCTTGTATAGGAAAAGACTCTCCCGAGTCGGCTACATGAAAACCATAAGACAACTAGACAACTGACTATGAACTGAGAACTAACTCTTCTAATTGGCGCTTACAACTGGCGCTTTATTACTGGAGTGAACAACTAGATAACATCTCCATTACTTCCAAGTCTCCCCCTTAATGGAGGATGGATTGACTTCTACACCTAACATCTCCCTAAACAGTTCAAACTTAATCTTTCCAAGAGGCTTAGTGAAAATATCAGCAGTATTTTCACTAGTATTACAATACACAAGATTTATTTCATTTGACTGCAACTTTTCTCGAACA
>ML785590.1:378695-413553 GCA_009831015.1 Picea engelmannii
TTATTTGTGGTAATTAAGGGGTAGATTTTAGCTTTATTTGTTAACGTATTTCTCTTAGCATTCAGATTTTTATGCTATATATAAATATGTTAGTAGATATTATTCTTGAATATCCTTGGATGGAATTTTTTGGTGCAATAAATATCAATATCGATGTGTAACAGAAGTTTTTGAAGCTTTGCTACAAGAAAAATAAAATTACATCGCAGGATATTACTTTTACTAAGTGGGAACAACTCAAGGAGGCAAAAGAAAAAGTCTTTGTATGATAAATAATTGTTCTACCTAATGACACATCAAATGAAGATTCTAGAGTTGAATTAGAATAAGAGCCTTGTTACCCCCTAGTCTAGGGGAAATTAAGGATATCATGTCTCAAGGTCCACAAGTAGAAGACATGGAGTGTCAATAGTCAAATTGAGAAGAAAAGCCAATAGGGTCCCTCCTATTCATGTTGCTCACCATTCATCACCAACAACAAAGCTGCATCCACTACATCATCTTGGTCCCATAAGATAGTGGGTGTTTCTTCATGAGATAACAACTTTTGTATCATGGTAAGTGTCCCTTTAATATTTGAATCATTTGAACATGTTGAAAAGAATTTTTTCTTGATTATGAAATATTGGCTTGGAATTTACCTTTTTCCTAATTTCATCTTGGTGGTTTTCATTGTGTCCTAACAAGTTGGTCACCCTTGGGATAAGGGTCTAGGTAGTTCCTTGAAGGGTCATCATACCATTCTCATCCATACTTACCACATTTTGTGTTTCTTCCCTCTATTTCCTCATATTCTTGGTTTCTGGGTCCATTGACCTAAGAAAGCATTGTACTTCATTTCATGGGAAGAAGGGGATAAAGGAATAGAGGTGTTGTAGCTAGAAAAAGATAAAATCCAACATTGTCCTCCAATAGGGCACCATGACACCCCTCCCATACCTAAATTAGGAAAATTGTATAAGGTCTTTGAGAATTTGTTAGTTTGAAAAAGAGGGTTTGATACACTTGTTTGGTTGTTTCTCTTATCAAATGTGGCTTACTTGGCATGATTCATATGACTTGTGGACCCTTAAAGGGCATACTTATTTGTCTTTGCAGGACCTTTCCCACATGATGGATGCTATACCCCATGTATGGGATAACATTTAATGATGAGCATTGCACCTTGATGATAGAGGATGTTTCCTTTGGAGGCATACTGACATGGCTATAGGATGAGAATCCACCTTTGTCCTCTTGAACATTGACCTTTGGAGGCCTAGATGTGACTCTCCTAGCCAATGACATCACCTAGGGACTAGGGTTTGGTGGTTCACTTGATTTTTTGATGGAGGCACTTAGCATGGACCTTGGCACATTGGAGAGTGACATGTGGAATTTGGAGGTCCAACGTTCCACATCCTTATCCTTGACGTCACTTCTATAAGCATAGCATCACCCTACCATGACATGATGTCACCCTCTTTAGGGTTTTATTTTATGTAAAATTTAATTTTGTAAATTGAAAATACAATTTGAAGGGGTCGACCCTCTTGTGTAGAGACATGACTTTTCATTGGAGTCTTTTGGATGTCTAGGGTTTCCATATAAATATGGCTATCCAAGACTCATTTTTATCATCACATTCCTCTCCATTGTGGGAGCACTAAGTCTAAAATTTCTCCCTATAGGGCTATCTGTCTCTACTACACTCATGTGACTTCCTTGGAGGATCAATTGTGGATGTATTTTGTTCATTTTTTGATGTAATTTTTTCAATTAGGGTTTATTCTTGTCATATCTTGGTGAATTAAATAAATTTTTGTAATTTAATTTCACGTTATTGAATTATTATGAAAAAATTTACTTATTCATATTGAATATTTTTCTTGGTAAAACCCTAAGAGAGGAGCATAAGTGCTTCCTCCTCTCAGAAGGTCAATTTCATCCACAAATTTTTGAAGGAAATCATAATGAGGGTTAAGCGCCTAAGTCCCTAAAGTGTTATCTCTTTAGGAGTTTGATTCTAGACTCTTGATTTTGAATTAATTCAAGAACCCAAGAAGGGAGAAAACGTTGCTAGAGACCAAAAGTGCTTACACTCTAAAAATCCTCTCGTTAAGGCGTGAAACCTAAGGCCCTAATGTGTGAGCATCTTAGAATTCAAGCCCTACCTCTTATATCTTGCTACTATAATCTTCAAACATATTGTATTACTATTGTAAAAGACTCCATAGCCCTAAGGCACTAATCATTTAAGATCTCATCTAGTGAAAGTGATAAAAAAAATCTATATTCTTAATCTATCAAGCTACATACTAACATAACTAACATTAATTAAAGACAATTCACTCTCAAACTTGTTGTTGTTGCAAATGTTTTCTACATCCATCTGAATACACTGTCACTTGTTATATAAATTGATCTAAATGTGGCCTAACATACCTATAATTTGCATATAACAATTGGGTATTAATATACTAAGTTTTTGTTGAATTTCCATTGTCAATTGTCGCATCTATGAGGAACATTTTTTGTTGTTGTTACAAATTTGTACTCGTTATAAAATATTGTGTTGCTACAATTTTGTACCAAATATAGAAATTTTACATTGTATAGTGTCTTATGAGGTTTTGAATTCATGTTTATACTTTGAAATCAATCATAATATGTTGTGAGTGTTCTTGTTCGAGGTAGGTACTCATATGAGACTCGTACCTATTTTCCCTTTGACCTAGAATTTGACTTAGGTGATCAAGAGAGGGAGCAATAAGATTGGCTATAAAGCTTGCTACTTTGATCCCTTTAGGTCACCAAGGAAGCCTCCCTTGTGGTGGACCTCCTTGATCACCAAAACGAGGGGATTAATTACTAAAGTGACAGTGGTAGAATTTCATGTAGTTACTCAAGATTTGTTGATATTGTGTTGGGATTTTCACAACTACAAATCGTGTGATAATAGAGCCTACATAGGATCTTGAATAAAATCCACAAGAAGGGAATAAAAGAGGAACAAAAGGCTAACGAGATAAATATATCAAGAGAACCATAAGTTGGGGATTAATAGAAATTAGAACAGATAATTAATTTTGATATATATAGACACCCCCACCACTGAGAGAAACAAAATTCATCAAGGCGAAGGAACACGAATGTCAACAAAATTACTATATATCAACATAGAACTAGAGAGAAAACTAGTATGGTGGCACATGGAGTACTATAATAAATGCATAGAGATATCAAAGTAGCATAGTGAATACATGGATCCCAATAAGAAACTAGAATCAAGAATGAGGAAAGACTACACTTGTATCTTGTGTCCACATTTCCCTAGGATGTATGGATGTTAGTGCAGAGTACAAGTTGACTACTTTGATTGGTAGCTTATTATATTGATTCTTCCGATGTTTCAAGGATGGAACATGAAAAGGGGGATGGAATACAATATTCCTAGGGGGGTTTCCAAGGGGATAATGAATGCAATGTGGTTATAATAATGGAATAGGCCCACTTAGGGTAATTTCATGAAGATGGGTGTCTATTTTGTTTGTTTTGTGAGAAAATAATTATATTTTCACAAGTTCTTCAACTTCCGGTATACAAAAGTATTTTTTTTTATTTTGAATTTCACTTTAAATTAAAAAAATAAACTTTTGAAGAATTTTGTTAGTTTTCTACTCACTATTTTTCAAATTATCTTTATTGAGATTTGATATGTCAATTTAAGAATTTTTTCATAGTATGTTCCTTAAAAATGAAAGGAATGATAATGTGTTATTCTGCCTCTGCCCCCAACAATTTATCTATTATTAAAATTTTATTTTTCACAAAAAAAATATACTGCAACAATCTAGAGAGACTCTATTTTCTTATGACTATAAATTTGAATCAAACGGATGAATATTATAATTTCTAGAATTTTTTGAAATTGACCAAGCTGAAAAAGTTGCATATTTTAAACACATGTTTTCCCCCACCTTGTATCTATCTTAATTTTTACTTAAAAGTAAAATCTAAAAATACCCTTTTTAAGAGAACAATTTAAGGATTTTGAATATAATTTTTCCTAAATTTTTCATTGTGTATTTTTAGATATATGGATATTTCATTTCATTAATGTTGGTATCAATTTTGAAACTAAATTATGAGTATTTGAAGGAGTCTGCAACACCCAATTTTCAGGTAAGCTCGAGGGAATTATCAGGTTCCTGCAAATAGTCGCATTAGCAGGCTTTCAGCCGATTTTTTTTTTTTCTTTTTCAGTCAAAATATATTTTTCTAATGGAATATGTAGAAAATAAACGGATTCCTTGATTTTTTGTTGAACATTATTTTTTCGGTTGAAAGGTGGGTAAGAGAATTTCGTCGTCTGGAAACAAATGAAGGGACACGTCGTTTCATTTAAGTTGACACCAAATCTTATAAATACGCTTTTGGCCGAGCCAATTTCACACAATTCACTCACTCGTTTCATGGTTTTGCATATGTGGATCCCCTAAGAAAAATTTGGAATCATATTTTTCATTGTTTTGAACAAGGTGATTGATGTTTTGAATGGAATTTTATTTTTAATTGTTTTGAAGTTCAAGTTTTTCTTAGAATAACAATTTATATATTGAAGTCTTTGTTGAACATTTTTTCAAGGTGAAGGATTTGTTGAACATTTTTTCAATATGAAGGCTTTTCTGAACATTTTTTCAAGCTGAAGGGTTTGTTAAACATAAAATTCTTCATATTGTTTTTTAATAATTTTTGCGACAATGAAGTTTTTCTGAGACTATTCTGAAATGTTGATTTTTTTTTTAAATTTACAAATAATTATATTCATGGGAAACAAGAGTTTGCACAAGAGAAAATTTGATTGCACTTGAAACGAAAATCGCCATAATGAACAAAGGAAAGAACATTATTGGAAAAAGGAACGAGAACATGAAAATATTGAAAAAAGAAATGATGATGATGTAAATAGAGATTTTCAACAAGAATAAGTCCAACTAGGTATGCATGTACATATTGTCTATATTAAAAGTATAGAATTCATTTATTTAAATTATTGTTTAAAATATAATTGATTGTAATTCACATTTTATGTTTTTCAAAGAACATAAATAGATTTGCCTCATAACGTCGATGAGCGTTGTAATTGAAATTAAAGAAGTTGAATCAACTATAGGTATGTACATAAATATAGATAATATAAGATGGACACTTGTATATAGTTTAGTGAATTTATGTTTGGGTTTTGTTTTTAAATATAAACTTTAAATTGAAATATGAAGAAGAATCTATCAACATTGATGATGAAATATTAGAAAATGTTGATACTGAAAAATTTGGGAAGAAATAAGTTAAGAATTATATAAGATATCATGTTCAGAATATGTATAATACTTTTTTCAAAGATGATTTAGTAACAATATAATCCTAACTTTTACTTTGTCTAATAAAATCAAGAAAGTTAAAAGAAGCTACATCATTATTGGGTATTCAAAAGTAAACAAACGATACAAAGGTGAAACATAATGTCTTTGACAAAATAACTAGTGTATTAAAAGATTTTGGAAAATATCGAAAAAAATATGGTAGTGCTGCATGTAGAGTGATACAAACAACAATTGTTTCATTGTAAAACATAGAAAATTTTGATTGCAAATAGATGCAAATGATGAACTTGCTTGTTGGACAATTATTTCTAGATTTCCCTACAAAGATAGACTTGCAAAAAATGTTAAAGAATTGGCTTGTAATTGTTGTTTGAAAGAATCTCATGTTTCACCACATACAACATATGTGTTGTGACGAAGAATAGCATGAAATTAATATGAAGAACATCCAAAACATATATTTCCAATGACACAAATATAATTGTTCAATAAGTTTAAAGAAGAGCACAAATAAGTTAAAATTTTCATCAATACATTTGTGCAACAAAAACCATGGTTTGTTAGACCCATCACTATTTGTGACACTTGTTGTTGTCGTTATCGTGATGAATTTGATTTATATTATGACACTTTTCTTGATTTTTGTAAAACGTTATGGCCAAGTTCCCCTCCTCCTTCCACATTTCATGCTTTTATATATGAAATTCTTTGTGAAAGAGAATGTGATGAATTATTTTACCCAAAAAAATGTGTTGGTGGAAAGAAATGTGATCGTTGTGGAAATTTGAGTTCGTTTCACTCAAAGTATCCTATGATATGAATGATAAATCATTTTCTAATATAACAGTCAATTGGAAGAGACATGAATATATCAATAGCATGGTTATACATTCTTCAAATGTTATTTTGAAAAGGGTTGATTTGAAAGTAGATAAAATCTATGTGATAGATTTTTTGAAGAAGTTTAAGGAAGAAATTTATAAATACACCAAGCATTCACATAGAGCTCGATGGAAATACCTACAATTCAAACAATCACGTGAAGTGTTTCCACCAAGGAAAATTTTTTCTATAGTTGATTTTGCAGAGAATTACACATTTGTTGCAAAAAAACAAATACAAAGTGAATATTATCATTCAAATCAAATCACTATATTTTTCCACGTTCTATATAGACATGCTCAACAGAGTCTTGATAACATAGAAAGCACCAATGAAAATCGACATATTATTAAAGAATATCACTTTTATATAAGTGATGATCGAACACACGATACACATTATGTATAACATTGTTTTGATCAATTTTATGATTCATTGAAAGAACGTGGGATCGGATTTGATCGACATTAGATATGGTCAGATGGATGTGTGGGTCAATTCAAATTTTCACAATCATTCTATTGGTTTTTTTATATTCATAAAAAATCAAACATACACATTGTTGGAATTTTTTTGAGACTGGTAATGGAAAAGGAGAGAATGATGGTGCAAGGGCATGCGTAAAACGAGAACTTCGAAGGCATCATATGAACCCTCATTCAAATCGATCTGAATCTATTGATCAAGTTGTTAAATGGTGCAAATTGACACTAAACCATGAAAATTATCCATTAATGGATGTGCGTAGGTGTGTATATATACATGTTACAAATGTACACATGATATTTTTATTCACGTGTTCAAGTTTATATGATCTTCAATCATTTTCTTGATAGATTTCAAGTTAACAAGTTTTTGTCTTGTGCATATTTTTTTGGTATGTTGGAATCTAGTATGTAAAAAGATCAATCCCATATGAAGCCAGTACAATACATGGGACATGAAAAGTACATTCATTTAAAACAAAAATCTATCAAAATGTGTTTACATTTGGTAGAATAAATGAATCTTGTTTTTGATCAGTTTGCATAGAGGATATAAAATCTATAGAGATTTGCAAAAGCGAAAATGTGGAATATGTTAAAGCTTGAAGACATACCGAACTTAATATAAAAGGAAAAAGTCCACTTGCAAGCTCAAAGGATATGGAATCAAATGAAACTATAGTGTTAGTTGATAATGATATAATTTCTGATCTTGTTAGAGAAGGTAATTTTTATGTTTCAATTATTTGAAAATATATTTGTTAAATATTTAAAGAACGTGTAGATTTACTTGTAAGTTGGATATATAAAATTTATATATATAGTAGATGAGTTTAATGGCATGTGCATGTGTGCTAATATAACATGAACTACTTTTTGGAACATATTAAATTATCTGTAGGAGATGTCTTTTCCGTGGTTGCATCTGTAGACAACACTGAAAATGTGAAATATTATTTGATGTGATGCACAGAAAAAAAAGATGAGATTTTTAGAAGATTTTGATAATAATGGTTTTATATATGAAATATGATCCATCGTATTAAAATGTTATTTTTTTCAAGAAATCCATCAAACCGATAGTCATGTTCACTTTCAATACTATCAGTCAAATGTCATAAGTTGTCAATATAGTCATTTGGTATGTGCAATGCACATAAAGTTAATAGATGTTCAATCAAGAAAAAAAACAAAAGTTAGAAAATGGAAAATTTCCAAATCCGATCATGAACGAATAATTGAAGATGGCATACCATTACAATTTCTTTAAACAAGTTACATACATTCCATAATTTACGAAATGAAATGAACAATGGTTAAAAGTTACGATAATTTTGAAGCAATGCATACATATGCAAAATGAATTTATGGAAGCTTGAGAAGTACATAATCTCTACAAGAATGTGTATTCAAATGTCCATGCAATATATGCGGTGGTCAAGGTGAAGATGGTGGCATAATCAAAATTTGTAGGAACATATAGTAAAACAATGTAATTGATAAATAGATAAAAATCTTGGGAAAACTACCTTAATGAATATGGAATGAAATTTGAATGACAAAGGAAGTAGTAGCTTTTGAGATAGGGAGAAATAATGTTTGATCTCTTTACCATTTAACTAATATGAATGATTGAAAGCATTATGTAGGTTCTTTGGAATAATTATGGGACAACTCCAAGCCAAAACATGTAAAGAGAACTTTCTCCATTTATCATGAAGGTAGTTTAATATTCGAATGACTTTATCACCAACTTGGAACTTCCTTCCTAAGTACAAGTTTCCTTTCATATGTTTTCATTTATAATTTTTCATAGATTTAACATGTTATAAATCTCTAAGTCTTTGTCAGCCTATTCTAACTATAGAGGATAAACATAGTGAACCTCGTCCAAGATTGATAATCTTTAGAAAAAATTTGTAAATGAAGGAATGCATTTACGTGAGTGACTAGAATGTGGTGAGGTTATATGTTAAATTGAAGAAGGTCATACCTTTGATGAGAATTTGGAAATGGGATAAACCTTTGAGGTTTCTTGCATTGTGGATAAATCCTCATTATGAACTAGGGATACTAATGATTCCTTGGTTCATAACAGATGTAACATCCCCCCAAAATAAATTATTATTAAGTCTGAAAATACTTAGCAAATTATTTCCATTTTTGGTAAATTGGAAATTGGAAAATTATCGCCATTTATGGAAATTCCAAATTTCGAATTTAGTTAATTGTAAATTATGATTATGATTATTGGGAAAAGATTTGATTTATCCCACTCAACTCTTTGACTATGACACTTGTAAGAAAACAAATATTTTTATATTTATTGATGATAGACAAATGGAACAACTAGGTTGATATCAGTTGACCATGACTCCATGAGTGGGGAACATTTTGGAACTACCTCAGGGATGAATGTTACAAGTGGAAAATAAAAAATTTGGCCATTGGCAACCCTTGAAAATCATGGATTTGTAAAGCTACAAAAATTCCCAAGGGGAAAATACGTAGGCACAAATGATTTTGGCATATATAGCATATGGGAGTAGGTAGGACATGGCCGAGTATGATGGGGGGAAATAAGATCAATTATTGTTATGAGAATTGTTTTCTGAGTGTGAGGCAAGGTGAAGTTTCTAAAAACTGAAAGACTATAGCTAAGGAGGAGTTCTGGAAATCTCCCTCGTGGATTCATGGTCGGGCTAGGGGGTGAACGGAGCAAGTAGATTGGTTGTTATGTTATAAGGTTGTGAGGAAATTGGTTGTTCTATTTTTTGTTCGAAAACTTGCTCAAATATTTCCATCTACTCTTTCTCTGATCGAATGCTATTTTGAATTAATGCTTGATTGCATACATTTGTATAATTCTGGATGATTTGTTCTGTTGATTAAATTACTGGTGGAATGGAATAAATTGTAGGATAAACCCTTACATATTAATTGTATGCCTTGAGTAAAATTTATTTGTATCTTATCTATGAATGGAACTAAATTATGTAAATATATTGGAAGATTCATCTAATTTAAATGGAATCATTATTGTATTACTTCTATCATCACAGACATGGGATTATGTATGTATAGGTAATCAACTGAAGGGATAATAGTTAGAATGTATAAATACTAAATGAAGTTCTAGAAGTGAACTTGAGATTTAAATATAAATATATGCCTATATTGTTGTAGATAAATACACAGAGATGTATAGATTAGTCAAGAGTATCAAACAGTTTAATTGCCCAAACGGGACTTAGTTTGAATGTGTGTGTGTGTGTGTGTGTGTGTGTGTGTGTGTGTGTGTGTGTGTAAGTTGCTTGTACATGATTTCAGAACTACTCAACATCTTATTTATTCATAGAACAAGAATTATCAAGGCTTGGACACAGGATAAATTCAAGCAAATATTCCATTATTAAGACTATGCAAATGACAATGTATAGTTCAGTTATTTCATAGTAAACCATAAAGAAAGTTTTTGTTTTAATTTATACAAATTCATAGGGCAAAGATTGTTTAGAGTTAACCACAGTATTTTTCTGGATGAGAGGACATCTGTACATTCTATTAATAAGAATAATAGAAGATTTGTATATCCACGGGCTTGGAGAAAATAATTATATTCATGTTTCATTTCAATAGTGCAAAAGTAAAAGTATTGTAACTCAAATACCTAAACTTATTACATGCTCCAGAGTCGGAAAAATATTCAAATGTGTCTTCAACTCTATGCAATACTGTGTTTATAAATCTCTAATAGTGAAATCTAATTTCAATATGGGTTTCACCCTATGTCTTTCTTTAAAAAACTTAATATACATTTAACAAGTCTGGTATAAATTCCCACGATATTTGTATTTTAGGACATAACCATTCCTTTCGATAGAACCCGGGTTAATATTTTTAAGCACAATGTAAAATGAAACCCAAGTACCTTTTTCACAGGAAGTTGTCCTAGAATCCAGAGACTTTGAATGTGTGCAGACCTATAACGAAATCAAGAAGAATTTAAGTAGTGTTAATTTGGAAATAATTAAAATTCAAAGAAGGAATGTAGAATAATTACCAAGGAAAAATGATTTCAAAAGAAGTAACACATATGAATATAAAGATTGTACTTAGCTTGTGGTTCTGGGAGAAAACATTGTCTTTCCTCTTTGCATCAGTGAGAAATCCATCCACAGACCAAAGGGGTGGAGTGGCCAAGGATCACCTGATGGGTACCCTCACAGTTAAATAAGGGTCGCATCATTAGATTATAGTAATCAAACTTTAATCAATCATTTCAGAAAATTAAATAAACAAGAAACAATCGTAAACCCATAATTACAAATAGCATACAGTATAGAACATAGTTCACAGAGAATGCACAAATCCAGATCATTGACAATGCTAGGAGATTTATGTCCTCATACTTACAAAAGAATTACAAGATTAATGACAAAGAACAAGGAAACCATAAAAGGGTTCTGGATTAACTAAATCCCCGTTCCTTTCTTCATACGAAAATGAGGGGTTTTGGACAGATTAATTACTAGATTTCTAGAACAAAGAATAAGGTTAAAATTCATCAAAGTTATTAATCCCTGGAATGACTTACAAAGTGAAAATCGTAACTTGTATATATACTTATATAGGCACGAATGGGGTGAATAGAATATCCTTGATTAAAATAAAACATACATAATAGTCAAAGAAATTCTGACCGTAGCTACAGATTTGACCTATGACTTCATCCCATTAAATATGAATATGAAATATTCCACAGAAGGACAAAGGAAAGAAGTCGATAACTTGAATATTAAGGTTAAATCAAAACAAAATATACAACGAACACCATAGGGGACAACCCTTTTTTTTTTTAAATGAGTAAGTTTATGTTGATACTGAGAGGGGGGTGAAGCAATATCAAGTACAATTTAAAACCTTTTTCAACTTATAATTAAACCATTCAACTATATCCAATGAGGAATGAACAATAGTATAAGAGTTACACCAATACACCACAATAGACCATGCACAATATATGAGAAATAATCAATAGTTATTGTTCAAGGGAAGTAATGACTTCCAAAGGTAGCTACAACTTCCAAATGTAAAGGGAGGGATAAACCTCCAAGAGGAATATACAGTCCTCCAATGTCAAGAGATGATTTAACTCTCCATCCTTTCCCCTTACTTCCACCCAATAATATATGAGATATAATAAAACTTTACATTAAATCATTACCATCAACCAACCATCACATAGAACCTGATAATGCTTCTCAAGAATTCTTAAATTTATGCAATTCTACAATTATTGGAATACTCTGATCTTGTAGATAATATTACACACTCTATTCTATAAAACTTCTCCAAGTTTCACTCCTTGAATCCTCCCCAAAATGAATTTATAGAGAGAATGGTAGACTTTTTTCAATTCTGGTTTATTCAGGAGACCGAACTTGTACAGAATGCCCTGCGCTCAATATTTAGCATCATATTATAAAACTCGCACCCAAGAAACTAAAGTCCGTACCATTTCCAATTAAAATTTTCAAACTTCATTTGGATTCTCTATGAGGAGGTTATGATTGTTTTACCTGGAACACCTGTTTATTGACTAGCTTCACGACTGGTCAAAAACCCTATCTTCCATAGAGTGTATCTCCATAATTATAGAAAATCAAGAGTTGAAACTTTTACCACATGTGCCTTGATATGTATTCTCAATATCATATCAATTTAACCATCTGAATCATTCTAGAAAAACCTTTATAGCGAAAATGGTAAGATGACCTGAAAATACCATACCTTAAAGTACATCACCAAAAGACTTCATCCTCCCTTGAAATACGACCTTCTTTACTTCTGATTTCCTCTGAAATTTTACTTGTGTATCAAATGAATGAATAATGATATCTATTTATACCATTTATGTCAGTTTCTTTTAACATTAGGGCCGACTTGACACTTTCTTATTTTGTAATTTTGTTCTTTAATTATCTTCAGGGCCTACATGTACTTCCTTCTTCAATTCACTTTGTCATCCTCAAAAATTCATTTCTCCTCAACCATGAGGATCCACGTGACATGCCACATACCACCGGAAACAACATGATGTATACTATCCATCCATGGGTGTTGTATCTGCATGTACATTTTTCTTCATGTCCAAATACCTTCATCAATCTTGTGGTCGAAAACCCATGACTAGGGTTGACATCAATGACAACAATATCCCCCTTTGTCATTGATGGAAAAACTCATTCTTCCCCTATCATCATGATCCCAATTTCTCTCCCCCTTTGACATCAATGGTAAAGGGTAGGGATTCTCCCCCTGAGTTTAATGGAAAAGGTAACTCTCTTCTGTCGGGCTACTCCTCCTGAACATGTGGCACTCAATAATACTTCATCCTTATTTTTGGTCTTTGGAACTTTTTCTTCCTTGGAATCCTTTTCTGTGGCTTCTATGTTCTCTCTCTTATCCATGTCCAGTATGTATATGTTGTTCGGTCTTCTTGTTTCAATTGCAACCAAACTTCTTGACTTATTTTCTCTGATTTTACATTTTCAGGAATCAAATGTAAGAGTGTATCCTTGATCACATATTTTTCTGACACTGAGGATATTATGCTTCATATCTTCAATCAATAGGACTTTTTCTTCTTTTACATTTTCACTTCCAATCTTTACAATTCCTTTTCCAAGTATTTTAGTAGATGAGTCATCTCCAAATGTAACATTTCCACCCTTTTTCTTCGAGCTGACAAATTTGTTTTGATCTCTGGTCATATGAGATGAGAACCCACTGTCTATGAACCATTCATCTTCTTATTTGCATTCTTTAGCGACCAATGTTATTTGATAGTTTTCATTTTGTGGAATTTCTTTCCTTTTCCATGTTGTAGCTGGCATACAAACATTTGGTAGATGATTATCTTCCTTCATCTCTCTGCAATCTCGTGCTTTATGACCAAGATTATTCCACTTGTAACATACAATATTTTAATCCATTAATGGGTCAAATGGATTATAATATATGTTGATAGGTCTACGGACATTTCCATATCTATTATTTTCACAATTCATGTAGCTTGCATAGTTATTTGTTTCATTGATTCTATAATTGATTGTCTTATGTCCAAGATTTTCACAAGTATAACAATGTCCAAGAAAGAAATTTTGATACCTGGGAGTAAGTGATCTTCTTTGTGGTGTGGTGCAACTTGGTTCACGATCTATTCTTCTGTAGTTTCGTTCATGATGATTTCTTTCATACACGATGGGAGAGGATCTTCTTGATGTCTCATTCCTTCTAAATTATAGTCTTCTATCTTGTTGTTCAACTTGTTCTGGAGTGTTGGTTTCATGATTTTCATCTTCCTTCTCTTGTTTTGTTGTCTACAAACTGTCATTGTATCCTAGTCCTGTCTTGTCATTTGGAGATCTTTGATTGATAAGGATCTCATCTAACTTTTCAGTGTTTTTTTCAAACTTTTTCAACTTTTCTGTTGTTAATAGTAGCTCCCCTTTTGTGTGATCCAATTCTTCTTTCAATTTCTCATAATATTCTATTTTTTCCTTCAATCTATTAATGATATTTTCAATCTTGTAATTCTCTTCTTCACAACTACTCAATTCACATTTTAGTATTATGTTTGTATTTCTAAGCTTGTTATTTTCATTTTCAACATGCTTCAACTTTTCAAGATTCTCATCTTCTTTTTCACTCTCTGCATTGTCTTTGTATCCCCAAAAGGAATAAAGGTTGGTTTCTTCGTCTGAATCTTCTTCAAAAATGATTTCTTCTTCTTTATAATTCGTGTGACCATCATCCTGGGTTTATTGGGTTATGAAGATGACTTCTCCTCCATCATTATCTTCTTCATCACTCTCATCTGAGGAGATGTCATCATCCTTGGAGTAGAAGCTCTTTTTATTGTTGAGACTTCTCTTTTTATAATAGAATTTTTCAACAATATGCCCTATCCTACCACAATTAAATCATTTGAGAGGAGACTTATCTTTGTATCTTCCACTGCCCTTCTGAAACCTTCTTACAAAATTAGTTATTTCTTCATCAAGGTCGTTATCCTTGTCTTTTGTCTTCTTTATGGCTTTAAAGGTTGCTTCATTGTTTGGTTGGTCACATTTTGTACTTGTTCTCATTTCATATGCTATAAGAGACCCATGTAATTCATCCATTGTCATTTTGGTCAAGTCCCTAGTTTCTTCAATGGAAGAGACCTTAGCATCATACTTCAAGAGAAGTGATCTCAAAACTTTTTGTACACCCAATGATTCATCCAGATATTCACCTAATCCTTCAATAGCATTAGTAACTTCATCAACTCTAAGAATATAGGTTGCAATATCTTCCTTTTCATTCATCCTCAAATTTTAAAATTCTTCTCTATGTCGTTGAAGCTTGACCTGCTTAACTTTTGGATCACCTTCATAGTTACTCTTGATTTTGTCCCATACCTCTTTCGTAGTGCTGCAGCCCATCACTTTTCTAGCAATGGTTGGTGCCAATGCTGCTAGAATAACATGTATGACTTTTGAATTACAACTCATAAGTTTCTTCTCATTTGTATCAATTCGAGCATTATCTGGGATTACATAGCCATTTACAACTGAGTACTAAATGTTTACTCCCAAATCCGTTAGGTAAGTTTTCAATCTATCAATCCAGTATTCATAATTTCTTCCATCAAATTTTTGAATCCCATTTGAAATGTGTTCATGGTCATCCATCTCTGCTCAAGATTTTCCTTCCTGTGGTTAAACTGTTCTGAAGACAACCTACTCTAATGCAAATTATTGATACTAAGAGGGGGGTGAATCAGTATCAAGTACAATTTAAAACCTTTTCCAACTTATAATTAAACCATTAAACTATATTCAATGAGAAATGAACAATAGTATAAGAGTTACATCAATACACCACAATACACCATACAGAATATATGAGAAATAATCAATAGTTATTGTTCAAGGGAAGTAATGACTTCAAAAGGTAGCTAGAGCTTCCAAATGTAAAGGGAGGGATAAACCTCCAAGAGGAATATATAGTCCTCCAATATCAATAGAGGATTTAACTCTCCATCATTTCCCCTTCCTTCCACCCAAGAATATATGAGAGATAATAAAACTTTACATTAAATCATCACCATCAACCAACCATCACATAGAACCTGATAATGCTTCCTGAGACTTCTTCATTTTCTACAATTCTTCAAATATTGGAATACTCTAATCCTATAGATAATATTACTCAATGTATTCTCTAGAACATATCCAAGTTTCACTCCTTTAATCCTCCCCAAAAATAAGTTATTAAGAGAATGGTAGACTTTGTTCAATTCTGGTTTATTCAAGAGACCAGACTTGTACATAATGCCACACACTCAATATTTAACATAATATTATGAAACTCACACAAAAGAAACTACAGTCCGTACTATTTCCAATGCAATTGGTCCCACTTCATTTGTATTCTCTATGAGGAATTTATGATTGTTGTACCTGGAACACATGTTTATTGACTAACTTCAGGACTAGTCAAAAACCCTATCTTCCACAAAGTGTATCTCAATAATTATAGTGAATCAAGAGTTGAAATGTTTACCATAGCTACCTTGATATGTCTTCTCAATACCATAGAAATTTCACCATCTAAATCATTCTATAAAAAATATTATAGCGAAAATGGTAAGATGACCAGAAAATAACATACCTTAGAGAACATCACCAAAAGGCTTCATCCTCCCTTGAAATCCAGCCTTCTTTACTTTTGATTTCTTCTGAAATTGGACTTGTGTATCAAATGAATGTATAATGATATTTATTTTTACCATTTATGTCACTTCTGTTTAACATTAGGGCCAACCTAACACTTTCTTATTTTGTAATTATGTTCTTTAATTATCTTCAGGGCCTACATGTACTTCCTTCTTCAATTCACTTTGTTATCTTCAAAAATTCATTTCTCCTCAACCATGAAGATCCATGTGACGTGCTACATACCACCAAAAACAACATGATGTATATTATCCATCCATGGGTGTTGTATCTACATGTGTATTTTCCTTGATTTCCTAATACCTTCATCAATCATGTGGTCCAAAACCCATGACTAGGGTTGAAATCAATGACAACAATCAATCTTCCAACAATTTCAACAACGAAGATCAATACCTTACCCAGACGAAGAAACCTCATGAAGAATATATGGTTATTGCCAGAGAGCTGTAGCATTCGCTCATATAAAAAAATTACTGAGCATCAAGCTCTTTTAGAAGTCTTTGTAATAGGGTTTCATCACTGGTTTTGTAACGATAGGTATGTCATGCACAAATAAATACGAGGTTATAGAAACAAATAAAATGATGGAGGGTAATTGTTGTTTGGTAGAACCATAAATACATTAGGGACTAATCCCAAGTCAAAACGAAACTAAGAACCACCTATGTAGGAGACTTTACAAGTTAATGGCCTTGGCACAAAGAAAAAATGAGTGACTACCCAACGAAGGAAGACACAGGACATTACCACTATATATCTATCCATGACCGGAGGAAATAGTTCAGTGAGTTAAAGAATAATGAAGGGGAGAACCTTCAATAGAAAATCATAAAGAATAATAATGCATAGTTATTTTAACTATCACAAAAAACCCCCCAAAAGTTCCACCTGACTACTAAAAGAATAAGCATGTCGTAGACTTACCAGGCAGTCGTGCAACCTTGTATGCCTTCCACCAGGTAAAAATCTCCAGGTCGCCGACCTTATTCGCCTAAGGAAAAACACAGTTTTATCATTGAAGCACCACGAAGAAGACTCAGAATAGTCTAGGAACCCTTCACCACGTAGATTAATAGTGAGAAGTATGAAGACTGTATCTAACCATGTGACGGGAGGGAGGTGGAACATTTGTATTAGACACGGTTTCTAGTGGCAACCTCGGGATTACCTTTTGGAGGGTCTCCATTAATGGACTGGACATAGGTGTAACTCACGACTAACAAAACCATTTCGTATTCATACTAAGTTATTGCAAGGAAAGGACAACTCCTTTAAGGCATGATACATAGGATTATCAAAATCTAGTTTTAGTGTTCAGTTAAGGCATGACTAACAATTCGTTATCGATGAGATTTTTTGAAAGACAGTTATAATAATAGTATTAGGAAGTTTTAATCACAAGCAGTGCTCACAAGGACTTTGTTCGGCCATGTAAAGTAATCTATAATCACCGTATGTTAGGCATACAACCTTCTCGTTAAGGGTGTATGATTTTGATCCTTTATGATATGAGCATGGTCTATTGTGTAGGGAGATGTATTTCGTAATGTCAAATAGGGTTTTCTTATGTGCGCTAAAATAGAAATATATGCTTAGAAAGGAGTATAGGACTAACAGTCCTATGTATAATACAACACATATATAAAAGGATTATAATACTAGTAGGGTTGAAGGTTTATAAAAGAAAATGTTTAAAATGTGAAAGGTTAATCATTGTATATATGACGGAAATTCAAGAGGTTAGGGTATACCAAAGTCACCCTTACCCTACTGTATAGAAAGTTTGTGCGGTATGAGGTAAGTTTGAGTTAGAATCTTTTGAGATGACATTTCATCATTGGGAAACTGGAAAATATAAACCTCGTAGAAGTTAAATCATGGAAATTACCTAATTATATTAACTATAAGTCTTCCAGAATAAGTTGTTCAAAGAGAAAGAAGATTTAATGTTCCTAAGACAATTTTTTATTTTTATTTTGTAAATTTCGGGTACATTACAATAGATACCTTAGTGATGCCTCAATTCAAAACATGTTGAAGTCTAGTAATGAAGGAACCAAGCAAAAATAAAATTGTAAAAAAAGTGGTGTTTGGTTGTTGAATAAGAGAAAATGGAATTTTAAATGAGGGAAATCACCTCAAAATTCTACTCTTTGTGGAGCAAGGATTTTGGTGATGCCTCAGTTCACAACATACTAATGGATCTACATGATTGTTAATCAAAGTTCTTGATGTTGTGGAACATCAAATGATTTGTGTACTATCAATTTACAATATGATATACACATTTCAGTAGTGCACTTAGGTGGATGTCTTATTGTAACACTTAAATGAAGTGAATATAAGAGGCCTTGGATTTAATCGATTGTCTATTATGGTTTACAAATTTGTTTTTTTTGTTTCTTCAAATAACTTTATTTTTTTTATATGATTATGGATCACTCAAATTATGATATTTTGATATATCCACAACCTTATTAACATGTCGAAAAGAATAAAACCCATACATAAAGTTCACTTATACCTTCTACAATCCTTTTTAAAAATAGCATTCTTTTCATTTGTTATATTAACTTCATCGATGAGCATTTTGAAACCTAAAAAACATGTCTTCTAGCTTCCTCAAAAGTAATTTTAATGTTAAAAAAGTACTTTTCTTTCTTTGGTTAAGAAAACTCAAAATATCTACCTCATTATTATTTTTTTGAATTGTTTTATTTTGTAAATTTAGAGATATTCAAAAAATAAATTCAAGAATGCAAGGATAAATTTATCATGTAAACTAGTGGATCTACGTAATAGTTAATCAAAGTTCTTATTATTGTTAAAATTTCATTTCTTTTTTATTTGATTTACAAAGTTATACACCTTTTAGAAGTAGCTCATTTAGGTGGATATCTCATTCTAACAATTTCATGGATAAAGATACAAGGTCTCATATTTAATCAACTCTTTATTTTGTTTTAAAACTTAACATTCTTATGGCTTTGAATGATTTTATTCTTTCTAACATTATGAATCACTCAAATAATCACATTACAAAATATCCACAATGATATCAACTACCAAAAGTGAAAAAAATCATACATAAATTTCATTTGGTACCCTTATACAATCTTATTAAAAAATACTATTAGTCTTAAATTTTTGTTTCTTCGGAGATATTTGGTTACATCTTACATCGAAACAAACATTTCTTCCAATTTGTTATATTATCTCCAAGGTTTGGCATTTTAAAACCTATGCACCATGTCCATTTTAAAACCTATGCACCATGTCTATTATTATTATGACTTTTTTTTTTGTTTGAATTGTTTTATTTTATTTTTTAATTTAAATATATTTGTAAAATATCTCTAAGAATGTAAAGTATAAGTTTATTATATGAATTAGCAAATCTTCACAATAGTTAATCAAAGTGCTTATGATTGTTAAACATAGATTGATTTGTATGTTTATTTGCAAATTTATACACACTTTTTAAGGGTAGTGTACTTAACTTGAGCTCTTATTGTAATACTTGAACTAATGGAGAGTTGGTCATGCCACTTTCATTGATACCCAGTCAGGTTTATGTTTTTGTACATTTTTTTCAATGTTATTATTTGAATGACATGCCTTTTATATTGAAAGTTTTAATATTAGTTTATAATTTCTTATTAAAATTTGGCTTTATCATGAGGGAAAATGAAAAAATGTCTTGAGAATGAGTGAGATAGAGACTCAACGTTCAGAAAGAAAAAGGTATGTCAACCAGAAGAATCCATTTATTTGGTGGCCTAAAGAAAATGGAAAAAAATATTACGGGACACAAGCTACTACTAAGATAAAATTATAATATATTCATGTGTTGCACATGATTTGGTGTTGGTGGAAGACAGTGTTTCCCCCATAACTATATTCCTTCACGATTCGATTTAAATGAGGGTTTTGAGAAACCATACAAAATCAAGGGGGAAAGGAAAGCAACATCTTTCTAGTGGTTGTGAAATTTCAACAATTACATGAAGGGGTAGAAGTGAATTAAATATCAAAATAAGGATCAAATTTAAAAAATCATGAGTCATAGAAGGAAACATGCATGACAGTGAAAGCCAAAAAGAACAAGATGGCATTGCATGGAATTAGGGACTTCCACCTCAAACAAATTTTCCATATTTTACATTGTTTTTGGCATGGAGTATGACCTAGTATAAAAATGACATACCAAGCGCTGCTATGCATACCAATTTGGTATGTTCATAAAACGATAATGTAGTATGATAAGATCAACCTAGAAAAAATAACATATAATGTCGTTTAGGCAAACTATAACATATTTTACATGAGGAACTATAATATAAGATTGTATTGTTTGTCTAGATATAGGACATTTTTGTTAATATTGCAAATCATTCCAATTTTCATTCAAATTATGAGAATGCAAATTCACAAGAAGAAACACATTATTTCCATTAATTACATGTTACTTTTAGATGACATTTTATTAAACCAATTGTAGCTACTGCATCAAGCAATTTCTTAGTCTAAATTTGTAGTACATTATGGATGGGGAAATATGTAAACAATAGGATAACTCGATAACTCGAGATATTGATGCAATTTGTATTACATTATGGATGGGGAAATATGTAAACAATAGGACAACTCGAGATATTGATGCAAGGACATGCAATTTCTTATTCACTTCATTAGAAAGATTTTTCTCCCAAACAACGATGTATTTTGGTGAATCCTAATGGAAACATCAAATGTCATAATCGGGGAACCATAAACTGTCCTTGAATGTTGGAATACAAAGTATTCACCACTAAATTCAAAGAAATTCCTCACAATAAATGCCAAGCAAACTAGCTAAGGTTGTAGTCTGTGTCCACATACATGGCAGGTAGTTAAAAATACAGACAAATCTCAAGCAAACTAGCTAAGGTTGTACAATTTATCCATATATAGGAAATTTTAAGTTAATATTATAAATCATTATAAATTTCAATCAAATTATGGGAATGAAAATGCACAAAAAGCAATATATTACTCCCATAATTGCATGTTATTTTTAAATCTCATTTTATTAAACCAATTATAGCTACTGCATCCATCAATTGCTTGCTCACTTCATTAGAAATTTTTTTGTCCTAAACAACAACATATTTTTGGAGAATCCTCATGAAAAAATCAAGTGTCATACTCAAGAAACCATAAATTGTCTCTGAATGTTCGAATACAAAGTCTTTGCCACGTTAGGAACTACACACCACAATTAAAGGATAAATTATTGACACATCATCCAATGATCATCAAGGCATCAAAGTATTCTAAATACCAACACATGCAACTTAAATTCCAAGGCGTAAGAGAATTAAATCCTAAATCAATCATATAAGGACACAAAAGGGGGCGCAATGAAAACAATTTTATTTATTTTCAGGTGTAAGGGAAACATCTATTTTACTCCAGACACTCACTTAACCCAATAAGGAAATTAACTCTGAAACTACAATTATTCCATGGTGCATTTGTGATCCCATTACCAGATAACATAATCATCGTCAATCGTTGCGCAAGAGTAATACCATCAACTATACATCAGAGATTGATATTTTATGTTACATCATCAATGTTAATGCAACATGAAATTTTTCTATCTCTCATTGAACAAAGGAACTATGAAGAGGAAGAGACATGTTATAAAGGGTGTGCCATTTTAAGAAAAATAAAAATTTGGATATTCTTTTTCCATTACTCTTAGATTAAATAAGAGCACTACTAAGAAGAAAAGACACATCCTGATTGTTATTTTATGTCATTTATCTATTACCACTACGATGCATACCTTATGTTAAGCCATGTCAACAATATTAATTAGAGAATTATTGAAAAATGCCATTACTTTGGAGTTCTTTTTTATATCTTTACATGGCATAGTTTATGTAGTACTATATTCCTAATTTGTATCGCAAATAGAAATACCAGTCAACTTATTAATTACCCAATCATGTAACCATATGTTAGATTCAACCATAGATTTTACCCAGCTAGTATATTATAACCTAGCAACATCACTTTTTAATTCTTACCTTCATATCCAAGTATACAATAACTTAGAAACATTATTTTCTAAATTTTATATGTTCATTTATATAACTCCTGGAAGGATGACCGACCTGCAATTAGACCTTTCTCTTAAAGTGTTAAGACATGGCCCTATATAGCCTTCATAAGAAAAGAAACTTTATATAGCATGTCCTCAACCATCCCATTTCTCTCTCCCTAGTAAATTTGCATTGTCTTAAGGATTTTGAAGGGATAAGTGGCTCAATTACAGATGACAGGAGGATCTTATCAGATCTAGAAACTGACTTTGAAATTGTGAAAGATCATAAAATAATAACACAAATCTCTGATTTCAAATTACAAGAGCATCCCTCTTCTTCTAAAATGCAAGGAAGAAATTTAGGTCTGATTTCAATTTACAAGAGATAAGAGCGAAAGTGACATCTCTTTTTCTCTTCTAAAATTACAGGTAGAAATTTTGTTTGGCGACTCAAGGAGAAAGAATGAATGAAATTTTGCCTTAAGAGAAATCCTCTATAAAGTTAAATCTTTTGGGACATGAAATTCATTTTCAAGCATCTTCAGTTATTGCACAGATTGGTTCAACAATATAAAATAAGAGACATTTCACAGTTTCAATTTTCACCCTTTGCCTAACCCTATACCTTGATTCAATTTTGAGCGTTTGTTTTCAGGCACCCATCAGAAGATATTTTGATATTTGACAAGATAGAGGAAAACAATTTGCGGCATAGTGAAGTTGATGGATCGTACTCATAAAAACTGCAAATGTTACATTTGGTTTATCCATATGTTGATGAAGCACTTACGGATCATAACTGAAATACCACCTACGAAAATCCATTACACCAGGGGAAAATGCTTTTACCAAATAATGATTTTTCCAATTTTCCAACAAGTTAATAACTTAAATTTTCCAACTCAGGGTGATTCGTCAAGAGAACGCTGGAGAGGCACCTCCGACAATAAAACTGTCAGACGAACTTCCAACGTGCAGAGACTTTAGGTGATAACGCATAGTCTAGTTCGACCACAAAGAGGTTTTTTTGTGTTTTTCTGGAAAATTATTCATGCAAGGTAAGGAAAAGGGATCACGGTATATTAACAAACACCAGGAGTTTTCAGTGTTCGAATTAAAGTCAGTCATTTGTTAAATATAATGTAACCTCAACAGTCTGACTGTACACTGCTAGTTGTACTAGACAATTGTACTTTCTATTTTTGTCTTGCTTGAGCCTATTTAGCTCAGCCATCTCCCATTGCATTGTATCTTCTTCTAACAATATCTTATTGATACATTCCAATATACTATTCTATTCTTTCTCTCTGCATTTCTCTTTACTTCACATCTTATCATGGTATCAGAGCTTCAACAGTAAGCCTCTTCACACAGTCCGGAGAGAAACTCGATCCTCACAGCGCAGAGCTTCACGGATCTTGAGAGCACGCGACACAGTCTCTTTCACAAGGTTTGGAGAGTCGTCCGTCATACTCTCGAAAGAACCTCGCAGGAAACCTCCACGAAGAAGCAGAACGTCTTACGTTCAAAAGATCAACGTAGGAAGCTTGCAGAGGTTGCACAGTGTACTACTCTCGAAAGAACGAGGAAGCAGAGACCGAGAAAGAAGAAACTATAAAATTTCTTGAACAATTTTTCAAGAATCGTCAAAGATTGACGAAGAAAAGATGCAGAACGGAAGAATGTTTAAAGAACTCTTGAAGAATTCATTCGAATTCGTTAAAGATTCCTGTAGAAGGCAGAAACGTTGAAGATTTCACGGACATTAGTTCAAATTCATGGAAGATTGTTAAAGAAAGAAGAAGCGTTTAAAGAATTGCAAGAATTCTTCAAATCTGTCAAAGATTTTAGCAGTGAACAGAGAACTCGTGAAGTTCTTTCAATCTTTGAAAGATTCACCAATTCTTTCTTCCGTAGGAGAAAATTTCGACAAAATTCGACAAAGATCATGTCAAACACGCAAGGAACAACCATTGCGGCCATAAGAGTCATCCTGCGAATGGATCCAGAGCTGGAAACCAGTTCAGAGGGGATGAGGAGAGCGTGGAAAAGGCGAAATCATTTCAGTCGTCAGATCCTGTGCAAAGGAGCGACAGCAGTTGGATCAGCAAGAAGGTGCACGAGGTTTAGTCCTCTGCAGCGCCAAGGAGAAATTTTCGACTTGTGAAGTCACGAAATCTCGACATCATCTGGACTGTCCATCAAGAGACACGTGGCGAGATCTCGGTATTTCATGACTCGCAGGTGTAAAGGTCAGAAGACTTCCATGAGAATTCACGAATCACGAAATCATGAGTCATTCTGGACCGTTGGATCAAGAAAGATCGTGAGTCGTTGATCTTATCTCATCGCAAAATCGGGAATCGGGAGTTGGAAGCGCAAAGGTGATTGCACACCAAAAAACTCCGATACGCGATATTGCGAAATCCCGAGAGGACTTGTGAGTCGTTCATCTCAGAGGACAGGTGGCAGAAGATCCAGGCCATCACTCCATCGACATTTTGGAGTTCAGGATATCGGAGGTCTCATTGACAAAAGACACTCCACGAAGAAACTCGCGAAATCGTGATTCACGATATCGCGATAAGATCACAACCTTCCATCTCATAGGACAGGTGGCAGTAGATCAATTCATCGTCAAATCAGCATATCGGAGTTTGTGGTTTTGAAAGACCGTCGCAACAAGACTTAGAAACTCGCGAAATCGCGATACGCGAAATAGCGATAAAGTCTCAGCCGTCCATTTGACCGAACACGTGGCGAACATCGAGGAAAACGTCGGCGTTTCGGCTTCTGGGTTTTCAAGTTGACAAAGAAATTGTGTCAATGGAGCATCGCAAGTCATGATATCCCAAGGTTGAATCAGAACCGTTCATTTTTCGGGGACGCGTGGCATAAATCCGAGGGCTCGTGAAAAGTCCCGACAGGGCAGAGTCCATCGGCACATCAGAATTTGGCAAATCGCGAATCCTGAGGATAAGAAGCACGAGCATTTCAGAACTCCGAAGTCCAAAATCTCGACAGGAGGTAAACTCCATCGTGGGGCCCAGATGACGTCATCTCATCAAAATCGTGGGATCGGGAATCTCCACAGCAAAATACCTGACGCAGATTTGGACCGTCCTTCTGTTAGGACGTGTGGAGGCAATTAAAGCAATCACAAAATTTCCCGAAAGGAAAGCGCCATCAGTAAATCAGAGATCGGGGAATCGAGGAGTCAGAAGAACTCGTCATCAAAACTCGCAAAATCCCGATTCATGATATTCCGATAAGATCTGGACCGTCAGATCACAGAAGATCTGGACCATTGAATTGTCCAAAGGAAATTTTTCGCATTTGAGCGATTTGAAAGACAAAGAATGGGAAAAGCCCGTAGCGCTTTACCATCAAGGTGTGTGGTCACATTGCAAGGTGAAATAGGCCAATTCAAGGTCGATAAGCTATCCTCGGCCATTAGCACATCGATGTTTCAGCCATCGGAGGTAAATACGAACTTCCCCTCTATATTGTTTCTGCAAAAAAAAAATTGTATGGCGTCGTCTGGAAATTTAGGACCAACTCGGGGTCTGATTCTACTGGGAAAGAATTATGATTTCTGGTCTCTTTGGATGAGATCGTTCTTGCAAGAACAAGAGTGCCGGGAACCAGTGGATATTGGATATGTGGAACCAGATCCAGCCGCCCTCACTGCCATGACAAATCCGTGGCGAATTACTCAGGAAACACTGAGGAACAAAGAAAATAAAGCCAAGTTATGGATTCAAAATTTTGTGGATGACTCGATTTTCTCAAAAATCACAGGCACTGGTACTTTGAAACAGGCCTGGGACATCCTTAAATCTTCCTACCAAGGAAATGACAAGGTCAAAACAATTAAACTGCAGACCTTGTGGACGCAATTCGAGACTTTGAGGATGACAGAGTCCAAAAATGTGGATCATTTCATGACCAGAGTAATGGGCATCGTGAACCAGATCAGACTGATTGGTGAAACCATCACTGATCAACAAATTGTTGAGAAAATTCTCAGAAGTCTACCCACGAAATTTTAAATGGTTGTAATAGCAATCCTTGAATCCAAGGATCTGTCAAAATTTTCAACAAATGAATTAATTGGTTCTCTGGTGACACATGAGACCAGACAACATCTTATAGATGAGTCAATCTCCAATGCTTTCAAAACTCAATTCTCCTTCAACAGAGGGAGAGGCAAAGGAAAAAGAAGAGGTCACCAAGGAAGAGGGAGAAATCAAAGTAACTCTCACTTCAGTGGAGGTAACAAACAACAGTATCTAAATCAAAATTTTCAAGGTCAAAGGCAACAACAACATCATCAACATCAGAATTTCCAGCCTCAAAGAGGCAGAGGGAGACGATCAAATGACAAAACAAGCATACAATGTTATTACTGCAAAAATTATGGGCACTATGAATCTGAATGCAAGAAGAAGCAAGCAGATCAGCTCTCAGGAAGAGAACATGTGTCAAATCATATGGGAGACACCTCAAGAGATATGTTTCTCTCATGCCACAAAACTGAACAACAACCTAAAGATATCTGGTTGTTGGACAATGGATGCAGCAATCACATGAAAGGTAACAAAGAATTACTTTCATGCATTGATTCTTCAATCTCATCTGATATTACACTTGGAAATGATTATTTAGTCAAAGTTCAAGGAAAAGGAACTGTTTCTATTCTTACTAAACAGAATGTAAAGAAATACATATGCAATGTCTATCATGTTCCATATTTAAAACATAATTTGCTAAGTGTAGGACAGCTCATTGAGCATGGCTATAAGGTACTTTTTGAGGGAACATCTTGTAATATATATGACAAACTCCCAAGAAGAAAATTGATTTCTGAAATCCATATGACCCCAAATAGGATGTTTCCCCTTACCCTCAGAACTGCAAATCTAAGTCAACCATATGCACAGAGTGCATCAACCCTAAATGAAACAATGGTTTGGCATACAAGATTTGGACATCTACCATTTCAGAGTCTAAGTCTTCTTCAGAAAAACTCCATGGTCAAAAGTCTACTTATATTTAAATAGAAAATTCCCCCATGTGAGTCTTGTATACTTGGAAAACACAAGAGAACTAGTTTTCCACAATCTTCCAATCAAGCCAAACAACATCTTGAACTTGTTCACACTGACCTATGTGGACCAATGCAAACAGAGTCAATAGGTGGTAGTTTTTACTTTCTAACGTTTATTGATGATTTTAGCAGAAAAATATGGATTTATTTTCTCAGACACAAGTTTGAAACATTTGCAAAATTCAAAGAATTCAAGGTAGAAGATGAAAAACAGGGTGGAAAATATATCAAAGCACTCAGGTCAGATGGAGGAGGAGAATACAACTCCAGAGAATTTGCAAATTTCTGCAAATATCAAGGCATCATCATGCAAACAACAACCAGATATACTCCACAACAGAATGGAGTGGCTGAAAGGAAAAATCAGACAATAATGAATATGGCAAGAACACTTCTTAAAGAGAAACAGTTGTCAAATACTTTTTGGGCTGAAGCAGTAGCATGCTCAGTTTATCTCATGAATAGATCACCAACCACAAGTCTAAAGATGAAAGTTCCCCAAGAAGCATGGAGTGGGACAAAGCTCAATGTAGTGCATCTAAAGACATTTGGATGCATAGCATACACTCACAAACCTTCTGAATTAAGGAAGAAACTTGATGACAGAAGTGAGAAATGTATTTTCACTGGCTATAGTGAAACATCTAAAGCTTACAGGCTTTACAATCCAATCACCAAGAAACTAATTCTCAGCAGAGATGTACAATTTTTGTAAAGTAAATTTTGGAATGATTCAGAAAATCAGCACATGGACAGTCAAAATCCATTGCTGCCAAGTTCTGAAAACACATAAAATTAAGAACAACAAGTACCTCAAAATATTCTTCCAAGATTGCAAGTACAAAGACAACCTAAACATTCTCAGGATAACTCAACTTCCAGCAGAGAATCATTCTCTGAACCACAGAATCAAAGAACTCGAAGTTTGAGAGAAATCCATCAGCAGTTGGATGACTTTGAGCAACACAATCTTTTTTCTTTAATGTCATGTCAACCTACATCCTTTAAGGAAGCAGCTAAGGAGACACATTGGGTTCAAGCCATGAACCAAGAAATTGACTCCATTGAGAAGAACAAGACATGGGATCTTGTTGATTTTCCAAGACACAAGAAGAGTATTGGTGTCAAGTGGGTTTACAAAACTAAACTCAATGAAAAAGGGCAGATTGAAAAACACAAGGCAAGACTTGTTGCCAAAGGATTCTCACAACAACCAGGTACTGATTATGGTGAAACTTTTTCTCCAGTAGCAAGACTAGACACTGCATGAACTCTATTGGCCATAGCAGCACAACAAAAATGGAAAGTATACCAGATGGATGTCAAGTCAACATTCTTGAATGGTTTCTTAGAAGAAGAAGTTTATGTCGATCAACCACCTGGATTTGAAGTCCAAGAGAACCCAACCAAAGTGTATCGGTTGAAGAAAGCCTTGTATGGCTTAAAGCAAGCTCCAAGAGCTTGGTACAGTAGAATTGACACCTATCTGATCAAAAGTGGTTTCAGCAGAAGCCAAAATGAGCCAACTCTTTACACCAAAATAGATCAACACGGTAAAATTATAATTGTATGTTTATATGTTGATGACATGATCTACACAAGAAATCTTGAATTAACATATTTCAAACATGCCATGCAATCTGAGTTTGAGATGACAGATCTTGGCATAATGAAATATTTTTTAGGGATTGAGGTTCATCAATCAGCCAAAGGCATTTTTGTCTGTCAGCAAAACTATGCAGCAGACATCATCAAAAGATTTTGCATGGAAAGATGCAATCCAACAGAATCCCCCATACCTTTAGGCACAAAGTTGAGCAAGAATGATGAAGGTCCTATAGTGGACTCTACTTTATACAAAATTTTAGTAGGCAGTTTGTTGTATCTTACAACAACTAGGCCTGACATTATGTATGCAGCCAGCCTTGTTTCCAGATTCATGTAATCACCAAAAGATTCGCATTGGAAAATGGCAAAACGAATTTTGAGATATGTTGCAGGAACTCTCAATTTCGGTTTACGGTACACTAAATCTGATAGTAATCAGCTCTCTGGTTACACAGATAGTGATTTTGCAGGCAGCCTAGATGACAGTAAAAGCACATCAGGACATGATTTTCAACTGGGCACAAACCTGATTTCATGGGCATCAAAGAAGCAGCCAATTGTATCAATATCTTCTGCAGAGGTAGAGTATGTAGTTTCTACCTCAGCTTCATGTCAAGATGTATGGCTGAGAATAATATTGAAAGATATGTTACATACAGAAAAGGATCCAACTCCTATTTTCTGTGACAATACATCAACAATTGCTTTATCCAAGAACCATGTGTTTCACAAGAAAAGTAAACACATTGACACTTGGTTTCATTTCATACGCGAGCTAGTCAATAATGGGGATATTGCACTACAATTTTGTGGTTCTCGAGATCAGCTTGCTGATATATTTACAAAGCCACTAAGAAAGTCATTTTTTGATTTTCAGAGACAACACTTAGGCATAGTCAGTGCTGATGATTGTAACTGTTGAGTTTAAGAGGGAGTGTTAAATATAATGTAACCTCAACAATCTGACTATACACTGCGAGCTGTAATGGACAGTTGTACTTTCTATTTTTGTCTTTCTTGAGCCTATTTAGCTCAACCATCTCCCATTGCATTGTATCTTCTTCTAACAATATCTTCTTCATACATTCCAATATACTATTCTATTCTTTCTCTCTGCATTTCTCTTTACTTCACAATTTATCATCCTTGTCGTGAGAGGGATTCAATAGTGAGGAAAAATAATACGGATACAATCTTGAATCTCTTCTTATGCATAGGTGTATTTGACTAAATTGACTCTCCATATCACACTACAATAATCAATCAGTGTTGAGATTAATGAACACTACACGAGTAGGTCAAACGTGGAATAAGAGGGATCTTAGAGGATATGAATTTTGTATCTACCGATCACACTCTCGATGTTTGTTAATGTTGATAAATATCACGAACACCACCAATGTTCAATCTTATCATCGTTGCGCTAGCCATTAACCCTTGGTAGCTTCTTTGATGAGGAGGCTTCGTCATGGGAATCGAACCCACGGGGTTGGTTTCGGTGTATTTTGGAATCTTGAAACTAGTAAGGGAGCTCGTTTGGTGTGTCTCGATAATAATATCATGGTGGCTACGTTGGACAATCTTCCATAATCCATGTATTAGATATGGATTTAATGTAGTAAAAAAAAATTCAAGTGTTTAGGCTCAGGATCATGACAGGTTTTTTCTCTTTTGAAATTATCAGAATCGAGCTCTAGACACTGTGTTGGCCATATCCATTGGAATTATATAAGAAGCAGGACACAGATATGATCCCCATGCTACAGAAAAATTTAGTGGTCTTATGATAATAGAACAGGGATTAAGCATTGGATAAAACAACCGGAATAAAATATATAGTAAACATTGAATAAATACCTATATCTATCCCACAGATATGGTTTGAGAAATTGGGGAAATTGAAATAGTTTATATGGTAAATAATATAACCTTGAACTAACCACATGCCAGGTTTCAAATGAAAATACGAATGGCTTACAGTTATCGGAATTTGCATGAGTTGTATGACATTCTGACTATCAAAGCATAATAAATAAGTAATAAATATGGCGATGGAATACAAAATTTATTCATATAAACATAACATAATCGTAAGTGTTACAAAACTATGGATTTATACACAAAAAATAAAACTATAGATTTATACACAAAAATAAAATGCATCAATATCCTTTAACCTATAAAAACAAGAAGTCACAAATCACTGTAAATAATGGAGCCTCCCATGAATGTGCCTATGTGCATACCATCCTTTAACTTGTGATGTAATCTCATTTTATCGATCCTACGTAATTGGTGACGAGAATCTAATGATCTCATGCCGTTCTTGTGCTCTATCCATCTCCTGCTTGCTAACCGTGAAGACTTCACCGGTTCATCCCAACCAATGCTAGGGGTACTCTTCTTCACCCTTATTCCCCTGAGCCGCAAATGAGCTATGCATACAAACCAAAGAAAAATTATCTCTGAGCTCACCTCGTAAGGTCGAGCTACCACTCCCATTTCGAGGTGGGCATCCCAACTCCCACAAGAAAAATCAGTCAAGCAAAACCCGACAGCATAACCTTATGCATGTCAATCGTGATCCATTCCCCTCCTCTGCCATTTATTTTATAGAGTTCTCTTAGTGACTAGTTGCCAAAATGCACATTTAATTATTTTTATTAAAATTTTATTAGGAATATTCTCTCTCGTACACTTGTCACCGGATCCCTTAGTTGCACAAGAAATTCATTTAATTAATTTGCCAATTTACCTCACCCACCTAAAAGCATTCCTAAAAACACTCATCGATGTTCCTTTATTCCCTCACATTCCCTTACTGACTGATGCATTTCTTAAAACTTAGTTGAGTTCGAATTTGGAAAGTTCTCTAGACTAGATTCCCTTCTATGTTCCGCATTCGTTTTGTATTTAAGTTTCCCCTATTTGGTCTAAGTTCTAAATTAGCAAGTTTTGCACATAGAAACAATTAATTTTTTGGATAAATTATTTCTTCTTTAATTTGTAAATTTGTTTTTTCTTCAACCCCCCTTTATTAATTGATTAATTAGTTTTAGTCCTTATACCACCAATTAGACCTATGGTCTAATTTCAATTAGGCTTAGCAAAATTGTTTTTAAGGGAAATTTTATAATTATTAAAATTTACTCATACAACATTTATTTTAAGGCTGACCAAGTGAAAATGAGATATTGTTTTCTAGGTACCTAGGTTCATTGACTCACCAATGTTAAAACCGTGACGTGCCCTTCAAGGCGCACTACATGCTCCAAGGGTGCCACTTTCCTTTATTCATGTTTCATCTATGCGACATTCCCTTCAAGATGCACTATGTGCTCCAAGGGTGTCACTCACGTTTTGATTGATTTTGGTAGACGTCACGACTTTGGAGTCAATACTTCGTTAGGTGACCTTGTGAGAGACCAAGGGCCTCTAAGGAATAAGGACCATGCCTTATTGCACGCCCCTTAGAATCTTCATGAGCGATTGTCTCAACCTACCCTCACATCATCATAGATCTCTCGAACTAGGTAATTATTAACCTATAGTTCGAGTCATGACAATATCTTTGGTTGTCGAGCATGGCCTCTTTAATCCAAATGTGAGTTTGATCAACGAACAATCGTCAACCTGCATCCATCAATGAACATGTTAGTGATCCATAAACATCATAATATACCCAGTCATATGACACATATGAAATAACAAAAGCACTTAAACCATATACAGTCCACTCCCTGACTCGATCTAAAGTCCAAGGAGGTCCATCGATGCCATCAACATCCTCAATATGTCCAGAGTACTGCGCACTCAAGATAAATCAGTCAATAACACCTGTCTATACATGATAACATAACATGACATAATAATCCAAAGTCTCAACATCAGAATCCATAAGCTAAGAAATTAACCATATAATGAACTGGATCACTTGCTCGCAAGTGTCCTCAAATAATAAGTCACCTCAGGTGTGCATAAGAGTGGAATGTTACATACACCCCCTCTTGTTTTAAACTTTGTCTCAAAGTTTTCACAGTACACAAGTGCAGAAATAAAGTATCTGACAACATCTAATTGTCTAGCTATCAAACAAAAATGGAAACCACTTATGCATATCATATGTGTCCTCCTAGGTAGTCAAGTGTGGACTATAATTGTCCCACTTGACCTTGGTCTGATCAACTTTTCGATGTCGTAGTTGTCGAATGTGATGGTACATAATGTGAATTGGCTTCGTCATGAGTGCACCCTCGTATGACACCCGTATGAGGGTGTATGCACATGGAACAACTATAGGTTGAAAATAGTGATAGGTTGCAGGTTGAGTTGACAAGAGGCAACAAAGTGTTTGAGTTTCAACAAAAATGGAAAACCTTGTTTCAGAGGGCATGCGAAGGCTACAGTACAGAAATGTCATTTACATACATGAGTTACAGTATCTATAGGGTGCGTACATACGTGTGACAATGGTATAGGTTGGATACAAGTTAGTGGTATAGGTTGGTACAGGTTTACAATTGTATATCTCATGGTGACAATGTGACAGTGGTTTCATCATCTTACTTATATTTTAGGGTGGTAGGACGGGGCAAGAATGGATGGTTGTATCCACCTTTCAGTTGTAGTCGGAGAACAAAGGGGGTTGTAGCTAGAAAATTGGGGAGTTGTAGCTTCCCTTAGGTTGTAGCCTAGAATATAGAGGGTCAGAGCCTCCTTCCAGTTGTAGTTGGAGAACAAAGGAGTTTGGTGTTTTGAATTAATGTAATTCTTAAATACATATAAGAAAAAGAATTACATGGTTCTCCCACATTGGGTTTCCACGTAAAAATATTGGTGTACTATGTATGTATACGATTGTTATTTGCTCATGATTTATTTTCTCTGCACTTATTGGATGATAATTCTATATTGATCATAAAGATAAATAACACTTTCATACTGTGGTTAAAAAGAATCAAATTACTTTATTACTAATGCCCCTCCCCCCCTCTCAATAACCCAAAAAATATATCCTTGTGTGAATGATTCACTAATATCCCATCACTGCAACAACTCCTATCACTTATGTATTCCTACGAGGGTTGAAAGGATGGTCTATAGATAGGCATTGCTTTTAGAGACATCTTCTTGGAGGTTATCAATATTAGAAACCCAGTGTTCGATCTTAGAGACCTATCTTTCTAGTTGGGTGATCTTGGTGTCCATGTTCATGTGTCTAGTGGTCACAATGAGACCCTTGGGTCCACCACAAGGGTTACTAAAGAGATATACCAACGTAATCAATGTCACATAAGGAGCCTTTTTGGACAGGTCTCCCACAATGGTTCATGGTGTCCCTTGACTTTTTTTTCCAATACCACGTTGAAGCCGAATAGTTATAGAACGATGACTTTGGTTTACTTGGGTTATCAACATTTCGTTCGAGCTCGGTGGAATTTGTTCTCCTGGGGATCGGAATCAGTAGAAATAGGGAACGAAGTAACTAGAAAGATTTGTGATTATTGAAAACTTTTCAAATT
>ML785590.1:419652-482526 GCA_009831015.1 Picea engelmannii
AATGGAGAAAAACTTCTCGTCAAGGATATATTGCTTGGACCCAATTTGTTGTTGAGCTTTATGAATGCTTTGACACTGACACCAACCATTTGGGTCATTTGACAAAATTGAAGCAATCAGGCACAGTCGAAGACTTCATAGCTTTATTTGAACGTCTGGATTTTCGAACAGAGGGCATGACTAATGATTTCTTTCGAGAGTGTTTTATCAGTGGCCTCAAGGAGGAGATTATGTCCCATGTCCTCATGGCTCGACCTACGACTTGGGTGGAGGATACCAAAAAAGATAAAGAAGCACAACAAATTGTTTCCTCTCAAAACCGTAAGCCTTCCTATATCCCACGCCCTAAACTAGTAAACCCCACTACTCCCTCTGCCCCATTAAAAATCCAAAAATTGACCAGGGATGAAATGGTTGAACGCCAACTCAAAGGCCTCTGTTATAATTGTGATGAAAAATATTTCCCAGGCAACAAATGTAAGAAACAAAATCTCTTTATGGCCATCTCTAAGGATATTCAAGAAGATGATGATGACACTCCCCCTGTGCCCGAGTCACCAGAAATCTCTGACATAATCCCTCCCTCCGACCCTCCCGAAGTGGAACCGATTATTTCCCTTAATTCTCTCACCGGCTTCTCTTCCCCCCAAACCCTCAAGTTAATCGGTTACATCAAGCAAAGAAAGTTCATCATTCTGGTTGATAGTGGCATCACCCACAATTCTATTCATCGCCACATTGCCTAAGAAACCCATTGCTACATCCATGTTGTCAACAATTTCCAAATCATGATTGCCAATGGTGGTTCTATGAAATGTGGCGGGCACTATGAAAATGTTCATCTCCAAATAGGCGACTACCACCTCAAATCCCATATGTTTGCGATTGACATGGGTGGTTGCGACATTGTGTTGGGTGCAGACTGGCTAAGGACTTTGGGTCCCATTCTCATGGATTTTCATAACTTAACCATGCAATTCGACCAAGGAGGCTATCGATATAAATTTCGAGGCATCATTGTTGGTTCACCTGAGATCATCAGTTCTCATTGCATGGAAAAACTACTCAAAAAAGTTCATTCGGGTGTCATTGCCCAACTCCATGCCATACAAGCCACAGAGACACCACAAGTTCCCCAAGACCTCCAAGCCCTCCTTTCTAAACATCAAAAAGTATTTTCAACTCCCCAAGGACTCCCCCCTTCCCGCGGTGTCCATGATCATTCCATTCCCCTTCTCCCAAGAAGCCTTCCCCCCAATATACGTCCATATCAACACCCCTTTGCACAAAAAAATGAAATTGAAAAAATGGTCCAGGAACTCCTTACTGTCAGAGTCATCCATCCTAGTACGAGCCCTTACTCCTCTCCAGTTGCCATGGTATTGAAGAAAGAAGGTTCTTGGAGAATGTGTCTTGACTTCCGTGCTCTCAACAAACTAACCATCAAAGACAAATTTCCCATTCCGATCATTGATGACCTTTTGGATGAATTGAGTGGCGCCCAATTCTTTACCAAACTTGATCTTCACTTGGGCTATCACCAGATATGCATGAAAGAGGCCGACATTCCCAAGAAGGCCTTTCTTACTCATGAGGGTCACTATGAGTTTTTGGTCATGCCCTTTGGCTTGTGTAATGCCCCCTCCACCTTCCAGAGCCTCATGAACCAGGCCTTTCGCCCTTTTCTCCGTCATTTTGTCTTAGTTTTCTTTGATGATATACTCATATATAGCAAAACTTGGATAGACCATCTTAATCATGTGGATCAAGTTCTTTGCCTACTCTCTCAGCACCAAATTTTCCTGAAATAGTCCAAATGTTCTTTTGGTGCCTCCAAAGTTGAATACTTGGGTCATCTAGTGGGAAAGGATGGCGTAAGGGTGGACCCGAGAAAGATTGAAGCTATGCAAGACTGGCCGCACCCAAAGACCCTCAAAATCTTGCGCGGATTTTTGGGCCTCATAGGGTATTACCATAATTTCGTTAAGAACTATGGAAAGATTGCAGCACCTCTCATGTCTCTCCTCAAAAAGAACTCTTTCACTTGGACTCCAGCAGCTGCTCAAGCTTTTCACACCTTGAAGACGGCCATGTGCACCACTCCGGTTCTGGCCCTTCCTGACTTTACAAAGACTTTTGTGTTGGAATGTGATGCCTCAGGGAAAGGAATTGGTGTTTTCCTTATGCAAGAGGGTCGCCCGTTGGCCTTCACTAGCAAGCAACTGTCTGAAAATAATCTGGGCAAACCCATTTATGAAAAAGAAATTTTGGCGATTCTGCATGCCATTGAGTTGTGGCGTCCGTATCTCTTGGGGAAACGCTTCCAAATTAAGATAGACCATCAAAGCCTCAAGTACTTTCTGGAACAACTCATTTCCTCCCAGGAACAACAAAAATGGGTGACTAAGCTCTTTGGATATGACTATGAGATCATTTACAAGAAGGGAAAAGACAATGTCGTGGCAGATGCACTGTCCTGAAAATATGAAGACGAAGGATCTCTTTTTTCTCTTTCCTTCATTATACCTAATTGGCTCCAAGCTGTGCGCCGGGAATGGATTCAAGATCCCAAAAGTTCGCATATGATCCAGCAACTGCAGAACAAGGCTCTGGCTCCCCTAGGATACTCCTGGCTCCAGGATGAGCTTCGATATAAAGGTCGCTTGTATTTAAGTAAACAATCCAAGATCAAATCCACGGTGCTTTTTGAGCTTCATGCTACACCCACAGCCGGGCACTCAGGGTTCACCAAAACATATGACCGAGTCAAACGCTCTTTTTTCTAGGAGGGTATGAAACATGACATCCATAAGTTTGTCGCTGACTGTGAGGTGTGTGAACGCAACAAGGGAGAAATAGTCAAATCCCCAGGCACCCTCCAACCGCTTATGATTCCCCCTGCTATTTGGAAGGATATCTCTATGGACTTTATTACAAGCCTACCCAAATCGGGGAATAAATCAGTCATAATGATGGTGGTGGATCACCTCTCCAAGTATGCTCATTTCTACGCTCTTTCCCACCCATTTACTGCATCCACGGTGGCTCAAATTTTCATAGACCAGGTATTCAAGCTACATGGCATGCCGCACTCTATTGTTTCTGATCGAGACCCAACTTTCACAAGAAATTTTTGGCAAGAAGTTTTTAAGCTACAAGGCACACAATTGCATCTCATCTCAGCTTATCATCCCCAAACGGATGGTCAAACAGAAGTTGTCAAAAAGTGTTTGGAAACATATCTGAGGTGCTTTGCCTCTGAAAAACAACACCAGTGGGTTCAATGGTTACCCCTTGTGGAATGTTGGTACAACACTACATACCATACAGCCACTCGCATGACTCCCTTTGAAGAAGTATATGGACAGAAGCCACCTTCAGTTCTCTCATACTTATCGGGTACCTCGAAGGTCCAGGCGGTTGACCAAACACTTACCATTCGAGAGAAAATTCTTTGTACCCTTAAAGAGAACTTGGTCATGGCACAAAATAGAATGAAGCAGCAAGCAGATCAAGGTCGCTCTGAACGTCAATTTGCAGAAGGGGATCAGGTGTTTCTAAGACTGCAACCATATAAGCAAACTTCCCTCAAGGCCGAGCATTGTCAGAAGCTAGCACCCAAATTCTATGGCCCTTACACAATTCTCAAGTGTGTGGGACAAGTTGCATATCAGTTAGCTCTGCCCAGTCAGTCGAAGCTACATCCTGTTTTTCATGTTTCATGCTTGAAGAAGGTGATTGGAACCAGGTGACAAATTCAAACCAACCTTCTAGAGTTAGCTAAAGAAGGCTCCATTTGGCTACAGCCAGAAGCAGTTTTGGACCAGCGTGAGCGTCACCTGTGTCAGAGAACCATCAAGGAAGTGCTAGTACAGTGGAAAGACATGACTCCAGCAGATGCCACTTGGGAACCAACTACCATTCTGCAGCAGTTTCCACTTCTTAAGCCTTGAGGACAAGGTTGTTTTTAAGGGGGAGGACATGTTAAGGTCCTAACCCGCACATAGGTAGATCAATGTATTCAGATGTAATAAAGTTCAATATTAATAAGGCCTTTCAATAAAATAGAATAAGGTGGATGTAAGAAGACCTAATAGAAGCTTCTGCTTCTATAAGGATCTTCCTCTAGATGCTTCTCTTAATAGACATATTTAGTATAAATAAGAGGTGAGGTTATGAGAACCCTAGCTTGGAGATTATTGTAATAGAGCGTTGCTCGACTAGAGGTTGCTCCCTCGAAGAGGCCTGTGAACATTGCTATATGAATCAAAGTGCTATTTCTGTTGCTATTTCGTATATCATTTCTGCGTATTGTGAAGATTATGTTGGATATTTTACTATCATTCTGTCATTTCTAGCATTGCATTTCTATTCTGCATATTATATATATATGGTATCTTGCATTGTTGTTGCAAAATTTTTCTACATCCGTCTGAATACACTATCACTTGTTGTATAAATTGACCTAAATGTGGTCTAACATACCTATAAATTGCATATAACAATTGGGTATTAGTATACTAAGTTTATGTTGAATTCCATTGTCAATTGTTGCATTTATGAGGCACATTTCTTGTTGTTGTTACAAATTTGTACTAGCTATTATAAACTATTGTGCTGCTACAATTTTGTGCCAACTATAGAAATTTTACATTGTATAGTGTCTTATGAGGTTTTGATTTCATGTTTATACTTTGAAATCCATCATAATATGTTGTGAGTGTTATTGTTCTAGGTAGGTACTCATATGAGCTTCATACCTATTTTCCCTTTGACCTAGACTTTGACTTACGTGATCAAGAGAGGGAGTAATAGACTTGGCTATCAAGCTTGCTACTTTGATCTCTTGAGGTCACCAAGGAAGCTTCCCTTGTGGTGGACCTCCTTCATCACCAAAATGAGGGGATTTCTTACTAATGTGACAGTGGTAGGATTTCATGTAGTTACTCAAGATTTGGTGATATTGTGTTGGGCTTTGCACAACTACAAATCCTATGATAATAGAGCCTACATAAGAACTTAAATAAAATCCACAATAAGGGCATAAAACAAGAAAAAGAATATAAGGAGATAAATATATCAAGAGAGAGCTAGCGAGGTGAAGAGATAGATGTGAGGAAGTGGATGCAATGTAATATTTTGTTTTATGACCTAATTTTGTAAGTTGTTGAGCTAGAGAGGATTGAGGAGGGTAGATATCGAGGGTTCGATCGCAGGCTGAGGACCCTTGTGCGATCTAGTCTGCCTCATAATATATCTCAACCCAACTGAGAAGATTTGTAAAGTGCATGACGTTGTCATTCATAAATACTATAATAAAAGAGCTAAGATCCATATCTTTGTGGACATAGCCCAGAGGGGGATGAACCATGGTAAAAATAATGTTGTGTGATTGAATTCATGTGTTTCTTTATTGTCTTCAGTAGTTAGTGATATGCTAAATGAATGAGTTGTTATATTCCCTGCGTAATCATGAATGACAATGTATTGCATTAATAGGTTCTAATAGAACTCTCAGCGTATAGTTCTCATATCTCCCACTCAATCCTGGGCTGCAAACACCTAATTATTGCAACCACCCATTAAGACCGTCTCGAGTGAGATGATGCAGTGCACCCTGTACGTTGCGTTTCCTTCTGGTTTACTAGGAGGGCCGATAGTTTTAGAGGCTTTGTTGGAACCCCGAACATACATGAACCCTAGGTCACTCAAGCCCAATATACAAACTCAGAAAGGATCTTAATAACCAACAAATGGTTCATTTTTTGTTGGTAGGAACATAAGAGGATTGAGTAGATGAGATATGTTGAAGATATGTTAAAATATACGTAAGATCCATGGGAGGCGGGTCGAGAGAATATTAAAGAAGAGAAGAAAGCAATGAGCCACTAGAAGGGTATTTTGAGACCGTGGAATCCGACAAAAGCAGAGATTGAAAGTTGTTTAAGGACAAAGGAGCCGGAGTTTGCACAGAAAGATAACATAAACCCTAGAATAACACTCCGCAAATATCTTGAGAAATACTTGTTTACTGATTTTCATGAAGTATTTTTCTGTGATTTCCCACACTTATTATAGGAGTGTATACTAAGGTTGAAGGATAACCATGCAATGAATCAGATCCAATAGTTATAGTGGACCCCAGTAAAGATTGAGCAATTACAATAGGTGAACAAAAAATTCACCCGCACAATAGAGTTTTGGCAAGACAGTATTGTGGTAGGCTTTATGACAGAATTTGCAGTAAATACAATGAAATCGTACAGCGCAGTAGAGCAAGAGTTTCTACGTGGACCTCAAGGATAGTACATTATATCATTGTATACTTCTATACAACAAAGGCATAATGCCAATGGAGTCAGACAACTAAACTTCCCTGCGTGCATGTGGGAAGGGGGGAAGCACTGACACAAAATGGAGAGATGGAAGGAGGAAAGGATAAGGGAAAGAAGGGGGAAGCCTTGGATCCAGTCATGATCGATGACGACCAGATCAAGAGGATCACACTGACAGCTATGTGTAGCGTAGTGCACTACCAATACAAGGTGAATACCAAGAAGAGAGTTGTAGCCGTGGAAGGATTGGCGAGTGATGAGGAAGATGTAGATGATCTATGGGATGTGGAGCAGATTGAGGAAACCTTGCGTGCAACATATGAGAGGAAGATGATAGGTCCAAGAATGGGAATACAAGACAACAACCCTATCCATACTAGTGTCAGTGTGGAACCCATAAACCCATGTATGACTAATACACCAAAGATAACACCACAATTTAGACAACTGAATTATGGGAGAAGAAAGATAGTAGGAAGTACATCTACACAAGGAACAACAACTCGAGGAGCCAATTCAAGCAACATTAGTCAAGTATCTACATTGCGTGGAGGTAGTAGTTCAACCTTGAGAATGGAAGAACATGATCCCACCATCATGTTACCATAATTTAAAGGAGAAGCATCAGAGGACCTAAAAAAAAATTTGTTCATCTGTGAGAAGATTTGGGAAGAAAAATAGATCACAGACGAAGATACTAAATTGGTACAGCTAGCGATTACACTAAGGGATCGTGCACTGGATCGGTATATGAGTTTAGATACAAACAATCCACCAGGGACAACCAAAACAATTGAAAAAATCAAGAAACTACTAATAAATGAGTTCCAGAAGCCAATTTCGGAAGATCAGTACATGAATGAGATGATCGAAATTAGACAAAAACTGGGAGAATTCGTATGGAAAATTGACCATAGATTTAAGCGACTAAAGGGAAAGTTGAAATATCTCATGACTGATATGCAGCATAGGCACTTGTTCATCAATTCACTACTACCACACTTAAAATATCCATTGCCACAATAGAAGTTTCAGATGCAAGCAGAGGATCTACAGGCATCCCTACAACTGGAAGAAAAACAGTATCGGAAGACAGATCCAGCCATCAAAGAAATGAAGGACAATTTGAAGAACTTAACATTCCATCTAAAGAAGAATAAAATTAAGGACAAACGAGAATTTGTTTGGTGTACTACATGCAAGACAAAATCACACCAAAATAATGAATAACCAACATTCGTGCAGTATATGGTAGGAGGAATGCCAAATACATTACCAACATGAGGACTATGGTGCAAAATCTGTAAGAAACCGGGCCATGATCCATATCACAGCCCAATGATGCAGAAATACTAGGCAATCCAAAAGAGTTCATATTGAAAAATTTTCAAGTCAGTGGGCTACAATGACAAAGATTGTAGACCTATGGATTTGATGCAAGAGAGAACATCAGATCCATATAGAGTGCAACAAGAAATGATGAGTGGGCAAGGTGCACCACAATTTAACCAAGTTCCATCCCCATACAAAATTGCACAACAACAATATAATACTGCACAACAACCATATAATATCACACAACCATAGTACAACACAACAAAACCTCAGTACAATACCGCATAGTACAATCATGCACCTCAGAATAACGCATTGAGAGGAGATCAAGAAGGCTACATAGGTGGAGGATGAGTGAGAGGAAGTTTTGGAAGAGGCAGAGGACCAGTGGTATGTCACAAATGTCAACAACCAGGACATTATGCAAGGAAATATCCACTTACACGATATAGAAGAATGTCCAACACTACTAGTAAGTATCCAGGAAAATAGGAACCAAAACAACTAGAATTTTCAGTGGATTTCAATTGAAGTGAGGGGCAAAGGACAAAACATCAACATAGTTACTCGCGGAGGAACTAAAAAAGAAAACGACGCAATCAACAAGAGCTAGTACAACACCAGTGGGTGAAGAAGAATGTCGAACCAAGGAAGCAGTTCAACATGCAAAATGAGAAGGAGATATTTAAGAAAGTCAGACAATAATTTCAAAAAGAGGACATTGCATCGACTTCAACTATGAAGCAAAGAAAGCAAGCACTAGAGTACAAGATTCCTCCATTATTGGATCATACAAACGAAATGTAACCCATGGGACAAGTAAGTACAATCGAAGAATTTTTCAAATCATGTGCAAAAGTATTGAACGATACATCATCTGTGAAAATATTGAAAAATATATTAGAAAGATGTAGTATAGAGATGGAAGGTAAAGTAGAACAAAAAATAGTCAATCACCTACATACAAGGAAAATAACAAGTAGGGAGTTTAGACTGAATGTCAACATCGAAGATTTCAACATGGGAGATATCATACTAGATTTAGAATATAAAGTTAATGTATTACCAAAGAAGACATGGAAATGTATGGGAGAGCCCAAATTAGGATATTCACCTGTGTAACTGAAACTAGCAAACCAACACAGAGTCCTACCAATTGGTAGACTAAAAGGAGTGACAATAGACCTAGATGGAGTGTGCACTAAAGAAGACTTTGAACTAATTGAAATAGTGGATGACACAAAACCATATCCAACGTTGCTTGGTTTGGATTGGGATTTTGACAACCAAGCCATATTCAATTTTAAGACGTGAAAAATGGCATTTGAGTCAGGTGAATACATGGTCATCGTGCCATTAGAACCATCAGAAGGGGAAATGTTTGTAGAACCCACTTGCTTAGACTTAGAGGAAATCATCCAGTTGTACATAACAACTGCGAGGAATGAGGATTACATGAACCCAACCACAGATGGGATACCCAGTTGGTGGAGCATTACTTCATGTGTGACAGACTCAACTATCAGTTTAGAGAAGTGGAAAGAAAGACTACATAAAGTTTCCATGAGAATATGCGCATGAATAGACCACACAGTAAGATGGGTAGGCATGAAGATAAGGGAACCACCTAGTTTCCACAGAGTAAATGATCGAGAAGTATTCTTGGCATAGTACGAAGATGAAGTTTTATATAATTGCAGACTCTTAGCACTTGACATAGAACTCAAGGCCACACCTGCAAAATGGTGGGGTGCACACAAAGAGACAATAACAAATTGGTACCAATGTAAGAGGCTATTGTGCATAAGGTTCAACGCAGAACAAAAAAACAACAAGCAACAGAAGTATGATGGATAGAGGGAACCAGCGGAACACTTGGATACATGCAAAACACTATGAAGAATGACACCCCCAGAGGAATGGACTCATCCTTTCATACATACTTTAGAGGGCATACCAACAAACTGGTATATAGACCAGGAACTACACAAAGGAGTTGCGACTTGGACGGTATTGCAACAAAATTTTACAGTCACTTTTTCATTCAAGCATGAGAACCCCAACATATGTGCAGCTCTTAACCAGATAAGAGGGGTGATATTCATAAAGGAACCGGAATTCAAACTCATAACAGAAGAAAAAAAGCGGAACAAACAGGCAGTCAAAGAACTATTGTCATGTTATCATGTGTAGGAAGAAGCACCAGATGAAGACAATCAACGTGATATTCAGATCAAGGAAGAAGAAGGCGAAAGAGAAGTGGAGGGTCCACCTATAGAATCAGAATTCATTGTTGCGTCGATCAAGGTAAAGAAGGGAAACATTGGGACGATTGAGAATCCCAAAATGGAAAGCATTGGAGGTTGCTAGGAAAAGAAAATAGTAGAAAGCATAATAGAGTTACTACACGAATGCAATGACCTTTTTCCCACAACATTTATAGAAATGAAGGGTATAGCAAGTGAACTAGGAGAAATGAATATACCACTCAAAGCTGAAGCAAGAACGTTTAGAAAGAGACCATACAAGTTGAACCCGATATATAAGCAGAAAGTCAAAGCTGAGTTTGATAGGATGCTCGAAGCCGGAATCATAGAACCAGTGGAAGAATTAGAATGGATAATCCCAATGGTAGTTTAGGAGAAAAAACAAGGAGGGATAGGGATAGGGATATGCGTTGATTTGAGGAAGTTGAACAATGCATGCCTACATGACCCATTCCCTACACCTTTCATGGATGAAGTGTTGAAGAACGTAGGAGGACACAAATTTTACTCATTCATTGATGGATTCTCAGGCTACCACCAGATCAAGATAACACAGCAAGACAAATACGAGACCACGTTTTCTACAGAATGGGGATCCTACCAGTACACAGTCATTTCGTTCAGATTGAAGAATGCACCAGCAATACTTTCCAGAGTAGTCATCACCGCATTTAAGGAATTCATCCACCAATTTCTAGAGGTATACTTGGATGATTGGATAGTCTATAGTTTGTTGAAATACCATGTAGAGGTCTTACGACTGATGTTAGAAATATTTAGGCAGTTCCAGATATCATTAAACATAAAAAAATGTATATTCGGAACACCATTTGGGATACTATTGGGCCATATAGTATGCAGACAAGGGTTACTAGTAGACCCTATAAAGATTGCAGTAATTGTTAACTTGCAATCACCAAAAACATTCTATCAACTAAGAGCGACATTGGGACACACAGGATACTACAGAAAGTTTTTCAACGGGTACATGCAGATTGCCGCACCAATGGATAAACTGTTAATAAAATATACAAAGTTTCAGTGGAACAATGATTGTCAACATGGTCTGGATACGCTGAAAGAAAAGATGGTTACCATGCCAATACTAGTATTTCCAGACTGGGAAAATACATTCCACATACATGTAGATGCATCATCCAGAGCACTTGGAGATATCTTGGCACAGCTAGGAGAGGGATATTTGGATCACCCTATATCATTTGCGAGAAAAAATATATCAGAATCAAAATAGAGCTATAACACCATAGAGAGGGAAGGCCTAGCTATGGTCTACACACTACAGAAATTCATACATTACTTATTGGGAAAACACTTTAAGAAGTTCACATATCATTCAACTCTGAAATACCTAGTCAGCAAGCTAGTGATGGGGGGGAGAATATGTCGACAGTTACTACTGTTTCAAGAATTTGATTTTGAATTAATAGTCAATCAAGGAAAATTGAATGCAAGACTTGACCACCTATCAAGGGTCATGAACAAAGAATAAACTACGAATTTAGAGGACAACTTCCCATAGGCACAGTTATTTTCAGTCGAAATCATTGATGAATACTTTGTATATATCATTTAGTACTTGAGCACAGGTAGTGCACCCAATTAATATAACACCGCGTAGAAGAAAAACCTTGTAGTCCAGGCTGCGGATTATTAACTGATCACGGGACACTTATACAAAATCGGTGCAGATAGCATCTTGTGAAGATATGTGTTAGAACATGAAAGACCCAGAGTTTTAGTAGAAGCCCATGAGGGAATAGAAGGAGGACATTGTGCAGGAAAATCTACCAAGTAGAATTTATTGCGCACAGGAGTATGGTGGCTGACCATTCATAGAGACTTGAAGGAGTACTATTAGAGATGCGATGTCTATCAAAGGGTTGGTAAACCCAACATAAGGGACAATATGCCATTACGACCATAGGTAACATTGTAGGAATTCAATAAATGGGAAATATACTTTGTTGGACCAATCAACCCACCAACAAAAATAATAGGATAAAGGTACATTATCATTGTGACAGAATACCCAACAAGATGGGTGAAAGCCGCACCAGTAAATGATTTCATCACAGAAACAATGACACACTTTCTATTTTTACAAGTAATCACTAGATTTGGGTGCCTAAGAGTTTTGATGAGCAAACAAGGCACACACTTCATTAACAACACTATCAACTCTATGAATGATGAGTTTGACGTCCATCATCAGAAGAGAACACCATATCACCCACAGGAAAATGGCACAGTAGAAGCATTTAACAAAATCCTTGAGAATGCACTGACAAAGATCTGTAATGTCAACAAGGATGATTGGGACCTAAAAGTAGCAGCAGTATTGTGGGCCTATAAGACCACATGCAAGAATTTGATAGGGCACATGCCATTTAAACTGGTATATGGCCAGGAAATAAGGGTGCCATTAGAATTTCTTGTACCCGGTTTTCACGTAGAAGCAATTATACACATGACGGAATGAGGTGCAGTACATGAGAGACTAAATTAGTTGATGAACATGGAGGAAGATCGGATCCTAGAAGTATTCCACCAAGAAGTTCAGAAAGCAAGGGACAAATCTTGGCATGATATACAAATCAAGAAGAAAAATTTCAAGGAAGGATATTTAGTGTTGATGTATGATAGCAAATCCATTCAGTACCCAGGAAAACTCAGAATGCATTGGTTAGGACTGTATGAATTAAAAACTATCATAGATGGTAGAGCCTTACAGTGGATAGACTTAGCAGCTGAAAAACTCAGAGGAATGATCAACAGGAGCCGACTGAAGTTGTACAAGGACAAACGACCACCCACAACTTAAAAGTCACCCCGCAATAGGAAAAAAAAACAAAAAAAACATATAGGACATTAAATTATACCAAAAGAGGAACAATGTGTTTGACGCAGACCCCCAACCCACAGGTTGATATCCGCTCACAGGATCGTTCAAATCTCCCCCTCTGAGTCGAAGTGGCTCATTTGGATCCCTATCAGAACCTTCAACAACTTTGATCCACAAGTCCTTATGAATTGAGCCTGCGTGGACAAACATCGGGGACCAACTCCAATCCCTTTGGGCTAAAATAACATCGTGCCCTTTTCTAAATTCGGGACTTCGGGGATCACGACTTCGCGATGCCTGTCGTCGAGTTCCCACCTTCCAACTGCTGAAACCTGATATGACGAATCCCCGAAATGTTTCCATGTCCTCCTCTTGCACGTCTTATTGCATTTTGGGACTTCAGGAATCACAAAACAAAGGATCCCTTCCTTTCATCTCCGCGAATGCTGAAATGCTAAAATTCGATAGGTCAACCCAAAGTTGAGTCCCACATGGGTCATCTCACTTTATCAGGGTTTCGGACTTCGCGACTTCGCGAATCCAAATGCAAGACTTCTAACTCTCCAACCTATGAATCCCCAATCTATGAGATGGTACCTCCAATGGGATCAATGACTATAATCCTCCCTTCGATCCAATAGCCAACACGATTTTAGACTTCCGGATACCGAGATTTCAAGACTCTCGATCCCAAGCCACTGTCCTCTCAGGTTTTTAAATCCCCAAAAATGATCTGACATCTCACCGCAAGTCGTGATCAACGGTCCAGGTTGATTCCTGCTACCAACCGATGGATTCGTCCTCCCTTATCCACCTTTCAAATTCTTTGGATCTCACGGTCCTCGCGACTTTGGAAATTCTCCTGGAAGAATTTTGACCGCTCGTTCCTCCCCGAAAATTTCTGTGAAATGAACCAAGGTTCTTCCATTGAAGCTTAACTTCTATTAGATGTCTTCAACCTTCATCTTCCTTTGAATACTTCAAATGTGTCACCCCTCCTAAGCCTCCTCCAATGACTTTGAGCCTCAAAATAAACTTTTGCATGCACTCCTTGCGACAATCTATCAAATACCCTGGTGTATTCGATCTCTTTCGACTCTATGGACTCCCTGCAATAGTAGTTTTTCATTCTCCCCTTGGTTGATAAGTTCTGATATTTCAACCAGCCTGTGCACACCTTGCATGGATTTTGTGCCTCACCTGCACTTGTATGGAAATGAGAACAACGGTATCCCTCCTAATTTTTTCAGAGATAAACTCTAAACCTTTGTCAATGCACTCCTTGCAGACGATTTCACTGCACTCCTTGGAGGAACTTCTTACTGGGGATGAGAAACAATTGAAACTCATTCTTTCTCTCTCTCAGACTTCAAACATTCACCATGAAATCATACATACATAGCATAACAACAAATGCATGACAGAGAGAATAAACAACCATAAGCGTACCATTTAGCATGTATACACAGAAAGCATCACAACACCATGAGTCTGAATCAAAGCTTCATATATTAATTCAGAAATTTTGTACATGGGTTCTTGTTTACAACTCTCTTCTACAGCTCTCCTATTCTTTGTGCTAATGTTCTCAGTGATCCAATACTCTCTAATTCTACAATGATACAGAGGTGAGGGGGTCTATAGTCGGTTTTACCTCCTACGCTCTAAAGTTGTCTAATCTAGAATTTAAATCTACCTACTTCCATTAACTACACATAAATGCCTCTACCTCCTACAGATGAGAGCGAATCGCTCATGATCTATTTACAATATGTAGCTACACCTCCTGTACATGTGTATTTAATATTTAATTTAATTTAATATTTGTGCATTTAAACTTTCAAAAGAACTTTCAACATGTACAAAATGCATTGTCATTTGTCCCAGTTGTCTTTCACCTCCACGCTCGCTTGACTGCTTACAATGCTCCTGCATCATACTCTCTCGCTTGAAATTTTTCATGAACTCCTATTCATGAGTTCTTACATGGTCTATCCATGCTTCTGAATTTTTGTTTCATCTTCCCAGCTGGCATCTTCAACTGGATGTCCTTTCCATTTGACCAAGTATTCAAAATACTCTTTCCTCCTGGTCCTCTTGTTGATTCTCTTGTCAAGTATACTTTCCATCTGTGGATTTTCAGCTACAAGCATTTGTTTAACCCACTGAACCTCTTTCTGTTCACTGTCTTATCCTGTTTCTTTAGCTCTGTAAGAGTACAAATCTGAGATATTGAATATCGGTGAAATTTGGATCCCATCGGGTAATTCAATCTCATATGCATTTGCCCCAAATTTCTTCATGAATCTGCATGGTCCAATCTTTTTCAATTTTAGTTTGTTATATGTTCCCCTTGGGAACCTCTCCTTCCTCAGATGTGCAAGAACTAGATCACCAACTTCAAATTGAATTTCTCGCCTATGTTGATCTGCTCTACGCTTATATTCCTGGATTAAACTCTACAATCGCTCCTTAATTCAGTTGTGAAGCTCCTTCATTTCTTCTACAAAATTCTCTGCACTAGCACTTCTGAATTCAGCTTGTTCTGAATCTCTCAATTCAGAAACTCCCTTTGGTTGTATTCCATATACAATTTGGAATGGACTCTACCCTATTCTTCTGTTGATTGAATCATTATAAGAAAATTCCACCTATGGCAGAATATGATCCCACTGACTGTGTTGTTCAGTCACTAGGCTCCTCAACAAATTTCCCAAGCTTTTGTTCACAAATTTTGTCTGTCCATCCTTTTGAGGATGATAAGCTGAGCTAAATGATAAATTTGTCCCCAGCTTCTTCCATAAAGTCCTCCATATATGTCCCACAAACTTGGTATCTCTATCCGAGACAATACTCCTTGGCAAACCATGAAGTCTAATGACCTCTTTGAAAAATAGGTTTGCAATATGTGTTGCATCGCTGGTTTTCTAGCATGGTATGAAATGTGCCATTTTTGAAAATCTTTCTACCACCACAAAGATTGAATCAAATCCTCCTTGTGTCCTTGGTAGCCGTAATACAAAATCCATGCTCACTACATCCCATGACCTCTCTGGTATGGGTAATGGCTGGTATAATCCTGTGGTATTCCTTCTTCCTTTTGTGTGCTGACAAATTCTATATCTATCCAAAAATATCTTGACATCTATCCTCATTCCTGGCCAAAAATATGAGCCATTCAATTTTGAGAATTTTTTGTCATGACTGAAGTGTCTGACCAATCCTCCACTATGTTTTTCTTTCAATAGATTCTCCCTCGTGGAGCATTTTGGAATACATAGCCGATTTCCCCTGAATAACAATCCATCTTGGATCATATACTCAATCCATTGGATTTTTTCCTTGAGAATTGGATTCTCATATGCTTCATACGCCTCTTTAAAATCTAGATCATCTCTATACATTTCTTTGAGGTCATCAAAACCCAAAGTTTTGACTCTAAATTCCTGCATAAGCAAACATTTTCTACTCAAAGCATCAACAATTTTTTAGCAGTACTAGAAATATGTTTGATTACAAAAGTAAAATTCTGCATGTATTCAACCCATTTTGCATGCTTCTGGTTCAACTTCTCCTGTTGAGTCATGAATTTCAAAGCATGATTGTCGTTGTACAAAACAAACTCCTTAGGAACCAAATAATGCCTCCACTTCTTCAGTGCTTACATGACCACATAAAATTACTTTTCATATGTGGAGTACTTAACCTTTGCTTCATTTCATTTCTCACTAAAGTATGTGATTGGTCTGACATCTTGACTTAAGACCACTCCAATTGCAAATCCACTAGCGTCGCATTTGACCTGAAATGTCTTACTGAAATATGGTAACACCAAAAATGGTTGTTCAGTAATATTCTTCTTGAACGGATTGAATCTCTTCTCTGTTTCTTTTGTCCAATAAAAATCTTTGTGTCTTTTCTTCATCGTATCCATCATCGGTGCACTAATCCCACTAAAATTCCGTATGAATTTCCTGTAGAAACTAGCTAATCCATGGAAGCTTTGAGCCTCAAATACACCTTTCGGTGATGGCCAATTCTTGATTGCATTCACCTTTTTCGGATCCATCTTCAACTCATTTCCAGAGATAACAAAACCCAAATAAATGAGTTATGTCCTCATAAATGTTGATTTCTTCATATTTAACAGCAATTTCTCCTGCTGTAATCTTCTCATCACTGTAGCTAAATGCTTCAAGTGTTTTGCTTCTGTTTTGCTGAAAATCAATATATCATCAAGATATAAAATAATGAATTTTCCTATGAAGCCCTTCAAGACTTCATTCATCAATCTCATAAAAGTACTAGGTGCATTTGTTAAGCCAAACGGCATAACAAGACATTCATACAGCCCTTCATTCATCTTGAATGATGTCTTCCATTCATCACCTTGTCTCATTCGAATTTGATGATATCCGCTTTTCAAATCAATCTTTGAAAAAAAAATTGCTCCACTCAAGCAATCCATCAAATCATCCATCCTTGGTAGTGGAAATCTATATCTCATGGTAATCTTGTTAATTTCCCTTGAGTCTGTACATATCCTCCAACCTCCATCTTTCTTTGGACTGAGCATCGTTGGAACAGCGCATGGACTCAAGATTTTCCTAACCAATCCTTTGTCCATTAAGTCCTGGACTTGTCTCTTGACCTCTTCATTCTCCTACGGCATCAATTTGTATGTTTCTTTGTTTGGTAAACTAACTCCAGGTATAAGATCAATGTGATGACTTATACTTCTGATAGGTGGCAACGAACGAGGTAGTTCGTCCACTACTATATCAGCGAACTCTTCCAGTAGTTGTTGGATTTCCTCTAGTAAATCATCCACTCCTATATTGGTTAAAACAATTCTAGGCTTCCTGACCACAACGAATTGTGTATCTTCCTTCTTGTTAACCTCCTTAAGAAGTTTCTTCCCACTCATGAGAAGTACAGTGTTGCTCACCTCTAGTTTCACTTCTTTATCCTTAATCAACAACAACATGTGAGTCCTTCCATTCTTCTCCAGGGTGTATGTGTTCTTCCTCCCATCATGAACCACATTCCTATCATATTTCCATAGTCTACCTAGCAATAGATGACAAGCATCCATGGGAATGACATCACATAATATTTCATCCTTATATCCTCCTATTTTAAATTCAACTAAACATTGTTTAGTGACATTTACCTGATGTCCTTTTTGTAGCCACAAAACTCTATATGGGCTTGGATGTTCAATAGTCTCCATCTCCATATTTTCTACCATATCTGTAGAAACGATATTATCTATGATACCACTGTCCACGATGACTTTGCATACCCTATATTTGGTCTTACAAGCAGTCTGAAAAAGTTTGTTCCTTTGGGTCGGGTTCTCTATCTCTTTCTCTGGCTTCAAGAGAACTTTCCTCATCATCAAGGATCCTCCACCCTCAGCATCTTATACCTCAATATTTCGTCCTTGTGCTTCGGCATTGTGATTTTCACCTCCTTCTTTCTTTCTATCTGGACATTCATAGGATTTGTGTCCATTTTTTCTGTAGGTAAAGCATTTTATTTCTCCACCTCTACCTCTTTCTCTTCCTTTGGTTTGAAGAAAAGTATTTCTATCATCATACTATCCCCTTTGTGAGCTTCCTCCTCTCTCATGCTGAGTTTGAGGTTTCTTCCCCTCTTCTTGAGGTCTCTGGGCTCTGTCTTGGGTAATTGTTTTACCTCTAGATGGACTTCTTCCTCGGCCTCTTTGACCTTGCTTTCGGCTCAGCTTCTCTTTAGCTTTCAGAGACATATGATAAGCATCTTCTACTATCTGAATGATCATCATGCTCATCTCATCTTGGTTGTCATATCTCAAACCATTCATGTACCTAGAAACCTTTTCATCATCACTTTCCCGATGACCTTCTCTGATGTTTAGCTTGTAGAACTCTTCATTGTATTCCTTCACTGACATTAGCTTCTATCTCAAGTTATACATCCTCCTAAACAGAGTTATTTGATAATCCTTGGGGATGAATTTTTCCTTCATCTTCCTAACCATTCTATCCCAACTCTTGATTTTCTTCTTGACTTTGCAGTGTCTGTTAGCCTGCAGTTCATCCCACCATAATGTTGCATGCCTTTTTGGTCTAGTGACAACATGTTTGACTTTTCTATCTTCCTCAACATCCTCATAGTCGAAGTATTTATCCATAGCTCTAATCCAGTCTAGAAGCTCTTCAACGTCTAGGTTTCCCTCATACATGGGAATTTCCATCTTTACCCTGGCACCTATCCTAGCAATAGCCCTGAAGAGGCGTTCGTCTACAACATCTTTGACTGTGACTTCTTCTCCATGTCCAACTTCATTTTCACTGTCATCCTCACTGATATCCCCAGTGTCAACTGTGTGCCTCTATGCTGTATCCATGGAATCAAGCCTAGCATGTATTTCGCGCATTTCTCTTTCCACTGTTAGATCAAGAATTGGTCTATATCTCCTTCTCAGCGACATTGTTGAAGGAAAATCTCCCTGGAAATAGGTATATTTCCTCAAAGAGATAGACTCTTAACTCTAAGATAGAAAGTGCTTAACGTGGACATTGACTTTCTTTTAGATCTATACAAACTAATGCATGAGGAGGAAGGAGAATGGAAGTACCTTTTTATCAACATTTGTCCCTACACACTCCAAGTTGAGCTCCAATCTTTTGCTCCTCGATGAGCCCTGTAGACAAAATAGCAGTACGACCACTTCCTACTCTATTGATATTAGCTTCAAAATAGATCTATCTATCAATGATAAGTTCATGTAAGATTAGACACAAACTAGAAAGAAACAGGCCAAGCGTGTCATATTAATGAGAACAATGACAACAGTAACTTACAATTGTATATGCGAATGCGACAGCTTCATCAAGTCCCCTTTGTCTAACCCTTGCTCAAAAGATCCATGACCTGGATGATAGCAGCTTCACTGATAACTCTCTTACAGTGCACTGTGTGTTTCCTATGAGATCATAGGTTTCATGCTAGCAATTCTTCCCCCTTTTCACCATCACAGAGCCTGCTTATATAGGTTAAGAGAGGCTTAACCTCTTGAGGTATCTTTAGGGTAGGTTGAGGAATTCCCTCCTTAGATCAAGGATCTTCTGATTGAACCAGGAATTCGAATGCAACTTCCTTCCAAACTTGAAATATCCTCCCCTTATTCTCCTCAACAGATCAACTACTGCCCAGATTAGATAGCGCTCCCTCAAAAGGGGCATCAGGGTGCTATAATTCTCTATAGTAGGCTCAAGGGGACATTCAGTGCTTCAAATATGGGTAGCGCTCCTTTAGATGGGTGATTTGGTGCTATAACGCTCCCTAGAACCTTGTAGGAGAGTGCCAATGCTCCTAAGGCTGATGTAGGGGAGTGCTCTCCCTTAAAACCCTAGTTTAAGAGCTCCTTTCAAGTGGCAAGAGATTGTTTACTTCAATTAACCATCCTTCTTCCCCCACATCAGGTGTCTGAGGTATTCTAAGTGTCTCTTTAGTGTCGTCATCATGGAAATATGTCTTTTTTGACATTTACGACACTTGTGAAAAACATGCGACACTTGTGACAGTTGTGAGGGACATGCGACACTTGTGACACTTATCAAAGCAAGCAATATTAAGGTGTAACAGATTTCCCCCCAAAGTATGAAGTGAGAAGATGCAAACTAATAACTGAAATACTTTGTAGATTTTCAAGAAAGGGTATAGACTCGGAGAACCTGATGAAAGATGCACACAAACATCCAAAAAATATCATGACATGTTTCAAAACCCAAGGCAGGGATACCTATGCTTGGGTGATCAAGATTTGCAAGATATGGCCGCCATAAAATACACTGCGGATCCATAATTGTATTAATGAAAAGGTATAGCCACTGAGGGTACAATGTGGCTCTATACTCTGATGACCTGAACTGATCGTAGCCATGAAGAATACATAGTGGATCTATGAGATGACAAGACATAGCCACGACCATTACAAAGTGGATCTATGTAACAATGTATGCATCATTGTTCAAGAGAAACTCCTTTCCAACTTGGGCAAAGTTCATATCAAAGTGATCACTCAACCCAGGGTCTTCTTACCGATCTCGATGTGGTACGAATCTAACCATGTGAATAGACATCCTTATGTCGAACATGGAAAAAACCACTTGATTACTGGTCAATTGTGTAAACCGTTAACAAGTGCGAGGGAGATCACCATTAATGTCTATGATTCCCAAGGTACCCTAGTACATTCCAACAAATGTGAAAGGATGAGTTGGAGTCGAACATCCATGGAATCATCCAATTAGAGGTCAATGATGTAAACCTAATGTCGAATGTGAGGAGGCCGTCCATTGAGGCATGCAGGTCCCAAAGTACTAATTGGTTTCTAAGCCCAATTCCTGGATAATGTGTTGAGGTTGACAGAAATAGGCTTGTCAAAGGAGGGCCTTGATGTATCCCCCATCAATGACATGAAACAGACATAGAGATGTAATTGGTATATCAAATTAACATGGATTGACACAGGTTTTGAGACAAGATATTTGGGATGGATTACTCTAGAGGCGGATACATCCCTTGAACACTGAGGCACAACAGCAAAACATGGCATGGACCAAAAATTGATGATGTAGTGGATGCTGTGAATTAATTCGGGTGACCCAAAGGAGTGAAAGAAACTCAAAGGATTGGCTCAGTGCAGAGGTTTAGCGGATTATAATGCGTGTAAATGACAAAGTGCCATGTTCAAGGGTGACTCTAATAATTACTTAGTAATGTTCTCAAGAGACTACTTGGCTTGCTTCTTTCAAAGTTTCCCCCATCTAGATAGACGAGTACCTCTTTTTGATTTAATGAGCTCGAGGAGGATAACACGTGCTCGATATAACTCACCTTCGGTAAGTTCCTCTTTCTTTGTTTAACAAACTGGAAGAAGTAAGGGTTCGATCCCGTATGGGCCTGTCGATGCTTTGTTTAGCGAGTCCAAAGAAAAAAAACTCAAAGGTTTTTCAGGATTATAGAGTTTGGAAAAACACTTAAAAGAGAACTCTCTCAGTTCCTTTTTCGTATAGTAGTCTAACGAGACCGAAAAAGAGATAAATTATCACTCGAAAGATGCCCTTTCGAACCTTTTAATGAGTGTGAAAGGAAGCAAGGTCACTCGACGATCTTTTCATATTTAGAGAGTTTGAAAAGAGTTTAAAGATGACTCCAGGGGGTTCCTTTTTTGTGTGTCCATGCGGGTTCGAAAAAAAGATAAAAGTCTACCCGGTGCGTTCTCATATTTTCGAGCTTGAAAACAAACTAAGACTATACTCATGGACGTGACAAGGTAAACAAATGATTGGAACTGTTTGGAAACCTGCGATGTCAAAACTGCAATCCAGTGGTTTAGTGAAGCCATTATATCATTAGAGAAATCCATAAATAACTATACCTTATAAAAATGAAAATTTATAAATAGTAAATCAAGGAAAATCTTCATTTACCATTTCATTTTGCATAAGGATTTGTAGTAGTGGAGATTCTCATTTTGGAGGTGGATCTTGTTTCACTTGATACCAGAGCTACGGTTGACCGTTTCTCTTACCGTTTGGACTAGGTAGATCTTCATCTCTCCTTCTTTCAATTACATGGTTTAATATTCATTTCCATAGCAGCGTTTAATTTAAAATATGAAGCCCTAGGTCGCTCCAAAAAAGATCAAATCGGCCTCTATAAAAAACAATGGGAGTAAGACATTCTTTGTGAAAAAATGTTTTAGAAAGTGATAGTCAACATGCCAACGCTTTGAAACTTAGGTGGATGGGTCATTTTTGTTAAATAATTCATAGAAAACTCTAAGAAATGCACCCACACAGCCATTATGGACATCATCTTAATTAAAAACATTTCATTTTTGTTTGATGATTATTGAATGGTAAAGGGAGGGCGTGATGATTATAAAATAGGGCGTGGTCTTTTTTAACAATGTGGGCATGAGATTTCAAGTTTCTAAATTGTTTAAGAAATTGTTGAAATTGCCAAAAACATTGAATAATGAATTTCTTTGTTTTTTTTGGTTTGTAGGTGATTTCGGCGACCATGATTGAGTGGAAAGAATGAGAGCATGAGATTGATGACTTGGATGCCTTGTGGAGTCCTCGCACGTGGGCTGCATTAAGAGCTTGTGGCTTATTGAAATTCTTCAAATTGCAAAAAATGAAGAAGGAGATTTTGTTGCTTGAGCACATGATCAACTTATGGGATGTTGCGAAGCAAGGATTCCGGATCAAAACACAGCTTCTAACCATCGAGTTGGAAGACGTATATTTCTTGACTGACCTTTTGAAAAGAGGGGTTCCTATATCTTTTTCCGGGAAGAGGGTGTTTCCTGAGCAATTGGGCGTGTATCTGGCACGTCATTGTGTCCCAGGTGCAATACTGGTAGGGGGTAGAATCCCTATCAAGGATATCCGAGAGTTACCCCTCCGGTCCATTTTGTTTGCCATCACGAGCGTGACGGGAAGTACTAGCGCACATCTGGCATCAAGATCACAGGTGGCTTATGGCGTACAATGTTAGGAGCCAAGACTGTTTAACTGGAGCGCAGGGTTCCTTCGGAATGTGAAGGAACAGGTTTCGCGGTGTAGGATGGGGCAGAAACAGTTCGAATACGGCTCTTTTCTAGTCTAATTGTTCTTAGAGCACATTCTCTAGATGCAACCTCAAATAGCACTGGCAGTGCGATCAGTGGACGAACCACGTATGGAGAGGTGGACTAGTCTATCTCCGAGGCCAGTAGCGGAGTCAGAGTTTCGTTTCACCGACAACTTCTTCGCTTGGCTGAGACGACAGTATCTCTGGATAGAAGACTTCCCATATGTTGAGGTGGATTTTCGTGAGAGCATTGATTTGATTCTACCCACGGGGGAAGATTGGGATGCATCAGGTAAGAGAGTGAGCAACACCTTGTCTAGTTTTTGTTTTTTAAGTTTTTAATGTATATATATTTTTTGGGGTATGTAGAAGAGTTTTTAAAAGATGTATTGTTTTCAACATGCAAACAAGAGAGCAGTGCACCCGACTAAGATACTGATACTAGGATGTCGTGGGGGTGCTCTGATTGCAACAGATCCGGGAGCACCAGTGATAGGTCTCCGGGAGGTTGAGAGAAACATCCAAGGCCTCATAATGGGCATTCCTCCTCTACGGAGGGGAGAAGTGCCTTTACATATGCAGAGGCACACTGTGGGAGTGCCAAAGAACATCAGTTCTCTACTGAGACATGTAGTGTGTGAAGTGGTATGTTACTCTCAACACAATGTAGTGCAATGAGATTAGAGTCTCTCTGGTGATTATAATTTTGTATTTCTTGTCAGGCGATGTTTTATGGGTGTAAAGACCCAACATTTTTCTCTTCTAAATACTTTTTTGATGTAATCAAAACATTTCAGTCACGCTATGTATATATATATACAGTTTCGATTTTTTACAGTGCCAAATAATTTGTACATAATGATGCCTTTAATGTGATGTGTTTTAATATACATGTGATGTACAATTTTTCTTTCCTTTATGAAATCTTATATATGGGCGAGATATCGATCCATGATGTAATTAGCTAACAAATCTGACACATTGTTAAGTTCTCTTGGAATATGTCTGTATTCGATATAATCAAACATTCGTTCAAGACGACGAACTTGTAGGTGGAGACGTAGCAGGATAGGATTACGAATAATGTAGATACGATTGAGTTAATAGACCATGACTTGGGAGTCTAAGTAAAAAATGATACAAGAGATACCTAGGGAGGAGGGTTGGGTCAAAAGTTCGATGACAACATGATATTCTGCCATGTTATTGGTCGTTGGTCCTAAGAAAATACCTCATGAACTCACCACCTCATCAAATAGGTAAATAACCCATGCTGCTGAAGAAATGTTTTGGGTATGTCGACTAGCGCCATCTACAAACACGAAAAAGATAGGAAAGGAACACGTCATCTGTGCATGAAAATACAAGACACAGTTATGAGTGGCAAAGGTAAAGACTCGAGCACGAAAGAAACAGACACACCAAACTAAAATACAATAATGTACAAAGTACACATGATGGGTGATCTAGGCATAGTACTTTTTAAGGTAAATCACGTTTCGGGGCTCTCCTAGGGAAATTCCATCATAATCTACTAAATCGTAGGCGCCTCTGTGTGGAACACGTTTCACGATGTAAGGGCCATGCCACAGAGGTTCTAACTTACCTGCCCCCAATTTTTCATGACCTTGGTCATAGACAAGGACTAAGTCTCCTTCTAGAAAATTCCGAGGATGGACGGATTTGTCGTATTGATTTTTAATCCATTTCTGATGTGCCTCGTTAACGAGAGCGACATCACGACGTGTTTCATCCATTTTGGATAAATATAAGAAACGTTCTTCTTCGGCAAAAGTGTGGGGTAGGATTTCTACTTTAAGTTTCAGAGATGGAATCTCACACTCGATTGGTAAAACGACTTTGATTCCATACACCAACTGGAAAGGAGTGAATCCAGTTGTGGCTTTCACGGAAGTACGATAGGCCCAGAGAGCGTAGAAAAGTTGTAGATGCCAGGATGTCTTGTTTTCCCCTACCATGGATTGAATCATGGTTTTTAGGACTTTGTTGATAGCCTCGACTTGTACATTGGCCTGAGGATAGTATGGGGATGATTTTTCATGGAAAAAACCCAACTTGGCATGTAATTCACTCATCATCTGGTTATTAAAGTGTGCACCGTGATCAGTGACAATGGCGCGTGGTACACTAAAATGAGTTATGATGTGGTTAAAAAGAAACAGAGTTGTGGTACGACCATCATTCAGAAAGGTAGGCATAGCCTCAGCCCATTTGGTAAAGTAGTCGACAACGACGATTATATAACCATACCCCTGGGCTGAGGTAGGCTCACATTGAATGAAATCGATACCCCACTTGGCAAAGGGGTCGATGGTGATAATGGGGTGCATTGTAGTAGGGTGGGTTCATGCCTTGTTGTTAAAGACTTGGCAAGGTGGGAATTTTTAGATTGCCTCGATACAATCTTTGAAAAACGAGGGCCAAAAATAGTCGGCACGTAGGATTTTTTGGGTGGTGTCCATCCCAGAAAGGTGACTGCCATAGGCACCAAGGTGACAATCATTCAGAATGCGTTTAGCCTCCTCATGAATCAAACATCGTTGAAGGATAGTGTCAATACCACGGCTATACAAGGTGTTTCTGACGATAAGATAATGACGAGAATGGTAGCGAATACATCGACGCTCTTCACAGGAAGTGTTAGGATGAAAGTGTTGGGTTTGGAGGTAAAGGAGGATGTCTCTGTACCAAGGATCAGAGGTGATGATGAGGAAAAGATTTTCATCGTGGAGGGAATCTCTAGGTTCGATGTCTTCATCAGCACGAGGGAGATCACAGATAAGCTCCGCAAACACCAGGGACTTCCTGGCTTTGGACTTTGTAAATTCAAGATCAAATTCCTGAAGGATGACGATCCATTTAGAGTATTTTCCTCCAAGCACTTGACATGTCAAGAGATGGTACATGGGGTTTGAGTCCACAATCACTGTGGTGGTGCGTAGTAAGATGTAATGGAAGAATCTCTGGACAGCGATGACGGCTTCCAGAGCCAATTTCTCTACATGTGAATATCGGAGTTCGGGCCCACATAGACTCTTGCTCAGGTAATAGATCACATGTTCTTCACCATTGGGGTCCTCGTGAACTAACACCATCGCATTAGTGGAAGTGGAGGTGGCCAAGTAAAGGATGTAGTCCTTTGTATACTCTGGAGAAAGCAACAAAGGTGCGTGTGTCAAGGCATGCTTGAGACCATCAAATGACCATTGAGCGATGTCATCCCAAATGAAAGGGGTGTTTTTTTGTAGTAACCGCATGAATCCTTTAGTTATCTCAGTGTAGTTACAGATGAAACGGAAAAGGAAGTTTGCTTTGCCTTGCAAACTTTGGAATTGGGTCAAATTAGTACGTGGAGGTAAGGCTAGAATAGCCTTAATCTTTAAGGGGTCCATCCTAATCCCTTATTTAGAAACAATAAAACCGAGGAGTCGACCGGATGTGATAGCAAAAATACACTTATGTGGGTTCAAGCGGATACGATAGAACCAACATCGAAGAAAAATAGCCCATAAGTGATCAACGTGATTGGATAGATTGGATGAGTGGACAGGTAAGTCATCGAGGTAAGGCTCTGCGATATGCTTGATATCGTGGAAAGCATACGACATGGCCCGCTGGAAAGTAGCACCAACATTTTTGAGACCAAAAGGTAGCTTTCGATAGACGAAAGTTCCCCATGGGTAGATAAAGGTTGTATTATGTTGATCAGCAGGTAAGATTTCAATCTGGTTATACCTGGAGAAGCAATCCATGAAAGAGAAGATTACGCTCCCTGCACAATTATCAATGATTTGGTCGATGAAGGGCGTAGGGTAGTTATCCTTGGGACAAGATTTGTTGAGATATCGATAGTCAACACAAACATGGATGGTTCCTTTTCTTTTGGCAACCAGAAAAAGGTTGGAGACCCATTCTGTCAAAGGGATAGGATAGATAAAGCCATATTTTAGAAGTTTCACAAATTTTTCCTTTATAGCCGCAATTTTCTTGGGATGAACCGGGCGGAGTTTTTGTCGAACAGGTTTTGTTCCAGGGTAAGTCTTGATTTCGTGCACAACGATCGAAGGGTCGATCCCTGGCATTTCCTTGTAGCTCCAAGCGAAGACATCACGGAATTATTTAAACAGAGCGGTGTAAGAGACCACTTCTTCAGGTGTGCAATTAGCACCAAGGTTAATGTTTTCCACAACATCTTCTTTGATCGAAATATCAATAACGATCATAGTAGAGATGTTACCCATATTCCCCTTAGAAAGAGTATCTTGTGTGAGGATGGGAGATTGCGGAGCATTGGTAACATCATGAGGGAAGACAGAGTGTATGTCTTGTTGAATTTATTCCAAAGGCAGAATAAAATAGGATGGATGATGGTTATCATCCCAAGGTACATCGTCAATACTAAGCATTTCCATATTCGTCAAAAGGGAAAATTTGGGAAATGTAATCGATTGCAGACGATAGGGAATCCAACCATGAAGGCATCAAGTAGGCATCGGGTGCCAATAAATGTGGGTTGTTCGGAGAGGGAGAGGCAGATTGAATAGTTACGTATGCGGCCTCGACTGGGCTAAGTGGCATAGTGTCACCTAGCACATTGAATTCCATTGGACTAGGTACAATCCAAGGGTCAAATGATTCCAAGGATTGATAAGGCATAGTCGAAATCATATTGACAACGGAAATATGATATGTGGTGGGTGGAAGTGGTGTAGGGAAGGTACCCATGAGGCTAGAATCTTTCAATAAGCCAACACCAACGATTTCATACTTAACTGGGTGGTCTCCCAAAAAAGGAATGTTGTTGGTAACAGGGGCGCGAGCGTCGGGTGTACAAAAATCTAGTTGATCGATAGTGACAATTTTTCCTTGATGGGGTAATTGTACACATTGAAACACTGACGAGGAGATGATAGTCATAGCGTAGAACTAACTTCTTCCAAGTAGTAGGTTGTAATCGAGGGGGGCATCGACCACCTCAACATCAACGGTAACAGTTTTTCCGCCCAACTAGACGGCTAAGGATTGTAAAATTCTGTGTGGATGAAAACCTCACCCATCAAAAGCGCGTAAAATTGTAGGGGATTTGTTAAGGGTAGGTGATTTTAAGCCTTTCCAACAAGCTAAAGACATGACACAAGTAGAGGCTCCCTCATCCAAGATAGTTCGGTGGATTTGTTGATTGTGAACAACAACATCGATCTGAAAAGCTAGTTGGTGAGAGAATCGGAGTTGATGATTATCTAGATTAAACGTGAGGTTATTTGATGACTCGGGATCGAAAGCGTCGATGGCAGCTAAGAGTGTTCTATGTTGGCTAGGAAAGTGTTGTAGAACTTCCAAAGTAGGCATAGCACACGGTGCTTGAGCCAAATCTTCAACAATGTTGTAGTTTTGGGCAGCCCATGAATTAGGATTAAAGGTAGAATTCTGGATAGTGCTCTTAGGAGGGCGTAAAATGGAGTCAAATGAAGGTATATCAATTTGAAGTGGCTCGGATGGGGGACTAGCAGACGGAGGACTAACAGAAGATGGTGATGGGTCTGGTATGAAACCATTAGTAGTCTTCGGCTTATCAGGTTTAACTGGCATGTCATATGTCGCAGTGTGAGTGGTTAGATTAATCCCGTTAAACATGTAAATGTGGGCACTTGTTGAGGCCTCATCATGGGGTTGGTTGGAACTGCCCCCTGCAGTGGGGGTTTGAGCAACCAAAGATTGCTATTGTGGAAAAGGCTGAGTAAGCACAGTCGGTTGTGAATTTTCCTTGAAAAGCTTGGCCACTTCATCATGATGTGGACAGTCTTGGGTGTAGTGATCATCACCACAAATGAGACATGGGAATTTTGGTTTTCATTGTGGTTGTTTTCCGGCAATAGGGGTTTGAGGTTGATTTTTTGGTTGTTCATTGTTGTTGTTTTTCTTGGGTTTATTTCTTGCTTTCTTCTTGCCCCCAAGTTATTGTGACGGGGTCAATTGGACCACATTCACCTCAGAAACCTGAGTTTGAGGGGGAGTAGAAGAGGGTGTAGTTGGACTGGGAGCAACCGTCGGAGCGGGGCGCTGGGTTGTTCAAGTTGACTGGGAAGGAGATTGGGTTTTGATGGAGCCAATAACTCCATCTGTGTGCGAGGTAGATGATGGTTTGGATGGATCATTAGTGGCATGGGTAGCATTCAATATCAACTCGTACAGAGTACCAGACTGTGAATAAACCAAGTCTAAGTATTGAGCTCGAGAAATAGCTTCTTCCTCGGTGACTACACCACCCATGGAAACATCACGAGAAATCTAGGGTAAAAATGATTTAGTGAACCATTCTGCTAATAATTGGTCAAGAATGACCGCTTTGATTAGCCTTCATCGTCATCTCCATTCATGAATATGATCTGAGATATGTATGGAGGTTGTCTGATGAAGGGAGGTCAATAGTTCAGTACCCATCTCATATTGAATGGGTAGTTGGAAGTGTGTGAGGAAAGACATGGCGAGAGATTTGAAATCATGAAAAGAAGCATGTGGTAGTTCAATATACCATTTTTCTGCAGAACCCGTAAGCATTCGTTGAAAAAGATGCAAACATATAGAATCGTCCATGAGGGAGTTGGATGAACACCACAAATGGAAATTCATCACATGGTTGTTTTCATCTTCTCCAGACTTTCCGTCGAATTTTGGGATATCAGAAGGAAGTTTAGCTGGAATAGCTGGCCAAACCGGAGAATGAAAAATAGGATCATTCGTTAACCGAGACAAGTCTGGAAGGTCCAGGGTTGCTAGGAAAGGTAGTTTATGGTTAACCTGTGGGTAATACTGGTGTGGCATAGGGACACCAGTAGGGCCATACATTGGGTTATGCAGATAATTGTAACTAGTTGGCCCTCTTGTATAAGGTTGGTGTTGAGCAGGGTATACAAGATTTGAGGTGTTTTGAGAAATATGCGCAAGAGGAGGATAATCGGATGGGTTTTGAGGATTATAAGCTAGATTTGGCGTTTGTCCATAAGGAGGTTGTTGTGGAGCTTGAGAATTGTGTCCCGCCGAGAACTGTGGGTTTCTTGGAAAATGGATATTCCATGGATTAGGTGTGACAGACACATTTTGTCCATACGTTTGATGGTAGGCTCTGGATTGAGGCTACCCCCCAGCATGAGGGTGCCCTCCAAATAGAAGTTGTCCTCCAGTGGGAGGATGCCCCCCATCTTGAGGTAGAGTTCCCGGAATTTGAGAACCAGACGTAAATGACTGACCGGTACCACTGAATGGATTAAGACCACCAAGATCGGTCCCTCTAGGTTGTTGGATAGGTATGGAACTTCCCGACATAACTTGGGTAGTAGTGGCAGTGGAAAAATTCAGTGCTCTATACCCAAAAGGGAGTGATGATGTAGGTCTTGGTGTTACTAGTGTGCCAATTGCAACTTGGCTAACCATCGCATTACCGACGGGAATAGTCGGAAAGTGAGGGACCATTGTAGAATGGGCCGTCTGGAGAGGAAAAGTAGACCTTTGGCCAATGGATGATGTGTTCGGACCAACGGACGGTGTGGCCATAAAAACAGTAGTACTAGTAAAATGGTTTAAGGTTACGGTGTAGGTAATAGGCACATCGACACCTATCCCTGCTCCATAAAGATCTTGCACCATGCGCAGTGGACTTCGAATGATGTCTGCGGTCGAAAAGGGGTCATCGAATAAAGGGTTTGAACACGACCCATTTGGAATGTCAGAAGGATTGACGACGACGAATTCACCGACTGAATTCAATTGGAGAACACATCATTCATATCCCTCTGGAATGCGGAAAGCTTCTGGAGACTCTGAAACAATTCAAAAATTTTCTAAAGGAGTGGGAACTTCTTCTTGGGAAGTTGTAGTGCCTTGAACCTCACTCTGTTGAAGAGATTCCTCCGTAGAATGAGGGGGTAAAGGGGTGTTCCCTTCCATATTTTCTGGAGGAAGTCCCTGTAGCCTCTGTGAATGGCGTGGAGGGTCGATGTTGGCGAAAAAGAGTCGGCGGAAGAGATCTATGAACAACTACCGAAAAGAAATAGCATACGCTAATAGAATCTAAGAATCACAACCAAGCAAACAGGACCTTCTCTCGATGACTGTACTAGTTGGTGATGAAATCCAACATCGTGTGATCAAGTCAAGAATGGGCGGGGATATGGTGGAACAGTTACAATGGTGACCTACTTAATGGAATTACACCTTGGTGCAAGCTTCCATGCAGTAATTGTGGATTTACCCTCCAAGGAACCCGAGTGAGTTTGACCAATGTCTGCTCCAGGTACAGTGAGACTTCCCTTCACTGTCACCTTGTGTAAGACCCTAAAGATTATGGCCACTAAGGTTACCAATTCACAGTCAGCCCCTGGGCAGGTACAGTCGATAGTCCAGTCCGAACGTACGAGCAGGGTATCTAGCCCGAAATTAACTTGAAAGTCTTCCACTCAGTAATTGTGGATTTACCTTTAAGCGATCCACATAATACGATCTGACCACTATAATCAGTCAAACCACAGAGGGATAATCTTCGTAGCTCTCTCGAACGCGACCTCGTACGTAACCCCTGTGTGAGAGGGGGATCCCAGGCATACTTATACGACAATTGGCTTTGACTCTCCCTAGCTCAGGATTCTAATGTTTGTTTTGGAAACTTTGGAGAGTTATGCTCACAGCCTAATCCAAATTACTAATCCTAGTCTACTGTTGGTGGAGGATCCTAGAAAAGAAAATGTTCTAGATAATTTTTAATTAGCGTTCATTTTATAGCTATTCTTTACTCAAAAGGGGTGCATGGAAGTGAAACAGATGGAATTATGACTCAGTCTCCAAAAATGCATTAAAGATGATAATAATTCATTTCTTTTTTATGAACATCTATTTAAGAGAGAGAGAGAGAGAGAGAGAGAGAGTTCTTTTCACTAACAAGAACTAATAAGGAATGTCCTCAAACAAATTTTCTTCAATCAAATCCGATGTGGTGCTAAAACTTTTTGAAATACCTTCTAATATGCAAAATCAATCATGAAGATGTCTCTTTATTGTTTGTATGTTAATAATGGTTAATTCAAAACAATGCTTGTCTTGCTAATTATCTTTTTGGATCAATGAAAATCAAACCAACACAAGTAGGTTTCGTACAAACAATACACCCTCTCATTGTGATCAAAACAAGAAGCGAAAGAAAAGAAAAAAAATCAAAGAAAAATCAAGAACTTCACACCAAAATAAATTTCGAAGAACAATGACCTTAACTAAAACCAAATGGAGAGATTTGTAGGCTTCTGATGTCCTTCACCAGAGTTTCTCACTTACTCAAAAAGGAGAGAAAGATAGTGGATTGGTTTCAAACTCCAAACAACAGAAAAACTAAAAAACAATAGTGAAGAAGGATACAAAATCTGAACAACAAGGTTTTTGTTCCTCATAAGGAAGGATGTCACAGTTGAATGAGAAGAAGCATTGACTCACTGGGAGGCTCAATAGGTGAAACATAGAGGTAAAACCCTGAAAAGAGAAATTCTGGAAAAAAAATTGGCCAAAAGAGGGTTGGCGCTCAGGTGTAAAGGACACCAAGCATTATAGCGCTCTGTGAAAAGAAGTCAGGGAGTGCTAGTGCTCTGTTAACACAACCACAGGGGCTCCAGGTTCAAAAATCTCTTAAAATGTCAAAAAAATCCAAAAATTGCAGTCTAGTCTTGTCAATCAAGCTAAGTGTGATGGGGTAGGGAGTCAATCAGCTCATGAAATCAATCAAAAAGGGGTGAACCAGGTCTGAGAACAATCAAGGTGTGAGACAAGTTCTATTGAGGAGAAATCAAAACAAAAAGGTTTTGATTCGAGGCCTCCCCAGTGGAGTTGCCAGTTTCTGTTGAAGGAAAATCTCCCTGCGGATAGGTAGATTGCCTCAAAGAGCTAGACTCTTAACTCTAAGACAGAAAGTGCTTAACGTGGACACTGACTTCCTTTCAAATCTATACAAACTAATGCATGAGGAGGAAGGAGAATAGAAGTACCTTTTTATCGATGTTTGTCCCTGTAGGCTTCGAGTTGAGCTCCAATCTTTCGGTCCTCGATGAGCCCTATAGACAAAAAAACAGTACGACTACTTCCTACTCTATTGATATTAGCTTGAAAATAGATCTATCTATCAACGATAAGTTCATGTAAGATCAGACACAAACTAGAAAGATACAAGCCAAGCATGTCATATTAATGAGAACAATGATAGCAGTAGCTTACAATCGTAGATGCGAATGCAATAACTTTGTCAAGTTCCCTTTGTCTAACCCTTTCTCAATAGATCCACGACCTAGATGATAGCAGCTTCATTGATAACTCTCTTACAATTCACTGTGTGTTTCCTATGATATCATATGTTTCATGCTAGCAATTCTTCCCCCTTTTCACCATCACAGAGCCTGCTTATATAGGTTAAGAGAGGCTTAACCTCTTGAGGTATCTTTAGGGTAGGTTGAGGAATTCCCTCCTTAGATCAAGGATATTCTGATTGAACCAGGAATTCGAATGCAACATCCTTCCAAACTTGAAAGATCCTCCCCTTATTCTCCTCAACAGATCAACTACTGCCCAGATTAGATAGCGCTCCCTCAAAAGGGGCATCAGGGTGCTATAATGCTCTATAGTAGGCTCAAGGGGACCACCAACACTTCAAATATGGGTAGCACTCCTTCAGAGGGGTGATTTGGTGCTATAACACTCTCTAGCACCTTGTAGGGGAGCACCAACGCTCCTAAGGCTGATGTAGGGGAGCGCTCTCCCTTAAAACCCTAGTTTAAGAGCTCCTTTCAGGTGGCAAGAGATTGTTGACTTCAGTTAACCATCCTTCTTCCCCCAGATCGGGTTTCTGAGGTATTATGAGTGTCTCTTTAGTGTCTTCATCATGGAAGTATGCTTTGTTTGACATTTGTGACACTTGTGAAAAACATGCGACACTTGCGACAGTTGTGAGGGACATGCGACACTTCTGACACTTATCAAAGCAAACAATATTAAGGTGTAACAAGCATGGATGAGAAATATTCTTCCTTCCTTTGCTACAGAAAACAAAGAACCTTTTTTGTTCTTTGATACCAAACTTGACGCAGACCCCCAACCCGCAGGTCGAGATCCGCTCACAAGATCGTTCAAATCTCCCCCTTCGAGCCGAAGTGGCTCATTTGGATCCCTATCGAAACCTTCAACAACTTCGATCCACAGGTCCTTATGAATTGATCCTGCATGGAAAAACACCAAGTAGCAACTCAAATCCCTTTGGGCTAAAATAACGTTGTGCCCTTTTCTAAATTCGGGACTTCGGGGTTCGCAACTTTACGATACCTATCGTCGAGTTTTCCACCTTCCAACTGCCGAAACCTGATATGAGGAATCCCCAAAATGTCACCACATCCTCCTCTTTCACATCTTATCACGTTTCAGGGCTTGAGGAATCCCAGAACAAAGGATCCTTACCTCTCATCTCCGCGAATGCCAAAATGCTAAAATCCGATAGGTCAACCCAGAGTTGACTCCCACATGGGTCGTGTCAGTTTATCAGGGTTTCGGACTTCGTGACTTTGCGAATCCAAATGCAAGACTCCCAACTCTCTAACCTGCGAATCCCCGATATCCAAAATGGTACCTCCAATGGGATCAACGACTATAAGCCTCCCTTTGATCCAAAAATTAACGCAATTTCGGACTTCCGGATACCGGGAGTTCAAGACTCTCGATCCCAAGCCACTGTCCTCTCAGGTTTCTGGATCCCCGAAAATGATATGATGGCTCACCACAGGTCATGATCAATAGTCTAGGTTTATTCCTGCTACCAAATGATGGATTCATCCTCCCTTGTCCACCTTGCAGCTTCTCTGGATCTCACGGTCCTCGCGACTTCGGAAATTCTCCTGGAAGAATTCTGACCACTCGTTCCTCCTCGACAATTTCTGTGAAATGAACCAAGGTTCTTCCACTGGAACTTAACTTTTGTTGGATGTCTTCGACCTTCATATTCTTTTGAATACTTCAAAGGTGTCACCCCTCCTGAGCTTCCTCCAACAACTTCGAGCCTCAAAAGAAACTTCTGCACGCACTCCTTGCGACAATCTATCATATACCCCAGTCTATTTGAACTCTTTCGACTCTGTGCACTCCCTGCAAAAGTAGTCCTTCAATTCTCCCCTTGGTTGATAAGTTTTGAGCTACAAATCTCCTCTTCTCTGTGCTAATGTGCTCAGTGATCCAATTCTCTCTAATTATACAATGATACAAAGGTGAGGGTGTCTATAGTTGGTTTTTCCTCCTACGCTCTAAAGCTATCTAATCTAGAATTTAAATCTACCTACTTCCATTAACTACACATAAATTCCTCTACCTCCTACAAATGAGAGCGAATCGCTCACGATCTATTTATAATATGTAGGTACACCTCCTCTTAACTATTACATTAATATTTGTGCATTTAAACTTTCAAAATCACTTTCAACATGTGCAAAATGCGTTGGCTTTTGTCCCAGCTGTCTTTCACCTCCATGCTCACTTGACTACTTACGATGCTCCTCCATCAACATTGAAAGGAGAAGGTGCATGCAAACTTAGAAATACAAACCCAACGAAGACAAGGCCAATTACCAGGACAAAATGGAAACAAGCGGGAAAAGTAAAGATGACTAAAGAACCACTAAATGATGAAGGCATGCAGAATTGAATGTTAGAAAGGACCAAAGTGACACCACATTAATCTTGCCAACTGGAGACAGTGAAGGAGAGTAATGGAAAGTACAAAGGAACCAGAGTTTCATTGAATCCATAATAAAAGTAGCATCTTCGATAAGCTTCATGCGATGCACATACAAATCACAGATGCAGGAGAAAACACCTTATTGCGATACTGAAAAAGACAGAGAGAGATAGAGCCTACGGAGCACAGAGCAAAGTTCATAGAGATTACAGAGATCATTGAACTCAGTGAATGATAAACATTCACCACCATGGCACCACCCAAGCAATCAGAACCAAGCCAGACTGCGAGACACTCTAGAGTTAGAACCAGGGCATAGGTACAATCACAGGAAATAAAACAACAACCGCCAAAGGTCGTCAATGTCAATAAAATCCCATCACCAGATAAAACACCAATGAAACCCACACCCATGGTAAAAGAAACTCAACAACCAACACCCAAGGACATGAATGTGGATATGCCGATAGAGGAATAGGAGAAATAAAACTAGGGCACAGGAAGCCTATCGCAACAAGAGAACCCTGAAGGAGCTTTGAGAATCAATGGGATGGCTACAAACTAGGAAGTAGTAGTCGAGCCAAAAAAACCTCAAACAACCATGTCATATGACCTACAAGAAGGAGAAGTGGAAGATGTAACAGGATAGCCGGAATAATATGATGAAGAAAGACTGATGGAGGCTAGAACCTCGAGTCAACCACTATAGAAAAAGGACAAGCAACAGGTCCCTAGGTCACCATGCAATAAACTCATCACAACCATTGTTTTGTTGCATATACCAGAAGGGGTACGAGTGAAATTAGACTTGCTAGGTTATGTCGAGAAGCTAAAATACTCAAACCACGATGTAACAAACACAGACAAGTTCCCAGAGTTCACAAAGAAAGTCTACTTACAAACTCTGCATCTGGATGCATTTGGGGAACTAGTTAATCAACCACTCCAGTGGGAAACAGGACTAGCAAAAACGGGGATTTTAGGTCTACTACAACTACCACACTTTGATATAGGACAGTATGCAAGCAATTGCATAAAAAGAATTATGTCGGTCACACATGGCGAGGATATATGGTTGGACAAGATTGTCTTGATAGACATAGAGTTCATTTCGTACATTACAGGGCTGCCATCCCGGGGCATGGATCTCATGCAATTTCTTGACGAAAAAACAAAGGAGAAAGCACTCGCGGAAGAGATGAAAAATAAATATGGCACTGATAGCAGGAAGCGAGGAATCATCATCAAAAGGATCAATGATTCCATGACATAAATGGCCACCAAAATCATGGCCTGCAAACTGCTAAGAAAATGCCGTAAGGAGGAAGTCTGAGCTGGGGTCATCGTAGTTGCATCACAATGTGTCGAGGGCACCACAGTTAGTTGAGAACCCTAACTTTTGAATCTATTTCTGGATGACTATAAGGATGTGCAGGATCTAGGAACATAATTTCATTACTCATGGATGCTTATGTTGATAGCCATTATGGGATGGAAGGAACCAAACTATGTATTTTTTTCCACCAGAACCAAACCTAATCATGGAGTGAGATATTTATCGCTTGGCACTGCGTCAGATGCTAGGATTATAAATATGAATGCATCCATATTCGAAGGATATCTACGTGATCTACAGAAGGCCATCGCCAACCTCTATAGAATAACACCACAGACTGTCGCGTACTATCGAGACATCGCCAACTTCAAGGCCACTCAACATGCGATGTGGATACAGGCCTGAAAGGACCCCAACAAACAATGGCTATAATTGCGCTACTGCATCAACGAGAGAGACAATGGTTATTAGAGATTGGGAAGACGACTAGAATATTCTAGTCCTCACCCAAGACATACCTACAAGGACATTGGAAGAGGAGATAGGGAAAGAAGAAACATAGCCTCACGAAGTCCCAGTGCCCAAGAAACAAAGGACAGGCCAGACCAAAACAAAGCAGATGAAAATAGGGACAACTAAGACAAGGATCGAGAAGGAGAAGGAGAATAATATGGAGTCAGCCTAAGTATAGTAGAAACAAGTTGAGGAAGCATAGGGGACTACACCAAGTCCCAATCCACAAGAACCGTGCTTGCCCAAGAGGCCAACTACTTCGATGGGGGTGCACGGAAGAAGATGAAGGCGTAGAGAACACCTCCAGAATACACGATCACGAAGGATGATGCAGAAATGATAGATCAAATGGTTCAGGATCGTACATCCGAGGATTTTGAGAATGTTGTACATCACAGGGACATGATTCTAGAAGATCTCGCAGACATGTGACAACTCCTCAAGAAGATCAAAGAATCACAGGAAGAAGGAAACAACATAGAAACAAGGTCATCAACATCACAGATAGGAGAAGAACATGAAGCAAACGAGCGAGATACAATCCACACAATACCGCAACCAAGTGCAATATTCCACATTACACCCAGCATGTTGCGCATGGATGAGATTGTGGGGAAGACACCCCTAAAGGACTTAGCTCAAATCCAATCGGTATTGTCATGGATACCATCCAAAGCTCTACACAAATTATAGGTTAGAGTTACCCAAGAAGTACAGTCTCATGCACGCACAGACATAGCCAAATTACAAAAAGAAAAGGATAAACAGGATGCACTAGAATTGATATATGACCAGGCCAATCTCAAGACCCAAGAAGAGAGGGAGTGCGTGAACGAGTTGGAACAAAAGGTGGTTGGAACTTATGAGAAGATTCCAAATCCCGCACAAAGGGATGAACTCACAATGACAGAGAAGATTGATTAGATTGCATAGGAAATCTATCAATATCAGAAGGAGATCAAGAATATTTGTGAGAAACTCACACCTACCACTCCACGAAAGGTAAGGGAGCAAAGGAAGCAAGAGGCAACATAGTAGCTACAGGAGAGAGAGCAACAGGTCAGCGCAGCAGCTAACTTGTTCGATAAAGCAGCACAACTTTGGACAAAGCTAGAAGAGGATCAACAAGTCCAACGGTGGGACAAGGAAGAAGAAAGGATAAGCGCAGTGATCCAAGACCTCAAGCAGAGGCAGAAGCCAATGTCCATCATAGAGCGCATGAAAGGGGTGTAGGATATGAAGAAACTACAGGTAGAACTCACCTCTGTGCAAACGTAGAAAAAGGATCGTCGGGCTCAAATGGAACCGCTTCAAGAGTGAGTAGCATGAGTCATTGCACAGGCAGAGGAAGCCAAGACATATATGGCACATACTCAGGCAGAGTGCGTAGGGTTGATCAGTGATGAAATTGCAGTCTAGACAGTAGACGTATTCAAGGAGAAGACCAAGCAGACTCAAACAAAAACAGTGGAGCTCAAGGAGAAGTTTGAGGCGATCACTAGGGAGATCCACGAAGCGCACAAAGGTCATTGGGGGCCTGTTGGAAGCACGCCAAAGCGGAAAAAAATGTTATTTTGGGAAAGAAGGCATGCATGAGGAAAGCGATAGCTAGAAGGAAAAACAACACACACATGCATGGAAGACCTAACGACGTTAGGGTTAGGGTTTTTGCAAAACTCTAACTGCTTATAATTCCATCATTAATTAGTACCAATCAGCTAGTAAGTCTTAATTAAGATGACCATTTTACATTGAGTAAATATCCTCCAACTAACTAATGCATCTTGTTCAAAAAATATTGCCTTCAAATACCACAACACTAACTCTACACACTAAATATAATATATAGTGAACCTTAATCATCATATATATGATGATGATCATTATTATATATATGATGATGAAAATGATAACCTAGAATATAATCAGGAGCACCCATCGCAAAATAACGAAGTATTAACAAGCAAATTTGAGCGAGTATGAGTTTCACAGCGAGAATCCAAGCGGTAATCAAAAGAGCATTTCTCTCGTTGGAGGAGGTATCGCCAATCAACATACAATATCCATATGGTATATTCGAAAGCATTATCAGTGAAGTTAATTTTTTTTGGGTGAAGCATCAAGTTCTATTATTATCTCAATGATATTTGCATCAAAAGGAGCGTACTGCATTTCACCGTTTCTGTGGAGTGGGGATTTATCTGTTTCAATATCTCAGTACAAACTTTCTGTCAAATGCAATCATTGGAAATTTCAGAAAAGCTAATGCATCTGTATGGTAGGCCTTAGGATAATCGAATAGAACATATGAAAGAACCAGATCGAAAGGTAAAGCAGATTCTGAAGAAATGACAAAAAACCTAGAAAATAGGAATGAAAATATTGAAGCATATCCTCAAAATAATTTATCTTTTCCCCATATTCGATTTTTTTTCGGGGCAGATGCTTGGCAGGATCCTTGTTCTTTACTCATGTTGCCATTGGTGTTGGGATCAGCACTATAAATACTTCCACCACGATACCAAGTTGCTCTATCTTCTTCTGTCATCCATCAAGAATTTCTATGAGTAACGTACTTATTTTATCGCTTCATTTCGTACTATTTGTTTATGAATGATTTTTTTTCCAATTTCATTTCCAATTTTTTTTAATATTAACTATTTATTTTAAAAATTCGATAAGATGTATTTCCTTGTTTGTATATATATTCATTTTTTATATATTTTTATTTTGAAGGAAAATTACGTTCTTTATTTGTAGTTAGAAAGGGGTAGATTTTAGCTTTATTTGTTAACCTATTTTTCTTAGCATTCAGATTTTTATGTGATATATAAGGATGATGTAGATATTATTCTTGAATATCCTTGGATGGAATAGTTTGGTGCAATCAATATCAATGTGCAACAAAAGTTTTTAAAGCTTTGGTCCAAGAAAAATAAAATTGCATTGCAAGATATTTCTCTTACTAAGTAGGAACAATTCAAGGAGGCACAAGAAAAAGTCTTTGCAAGAGAAATAATTGGTGTACCTAATGGCACATCAAATGAAGATTCTAGAGTTAAATTAGAAGAAGAGCATGTTATCCCCTAGTCTAGGGGTAACTAAGGAGATCATGTCTCAAGGCCCACAAGTAAAAGACATGGAGTGTCGATAGTGAGATTGAGCAGCAAAGCCCATAGGGTCCCTCCTATTCATGTTTCTCACCACTCATCACAGCAACAGAGCTACATCAACTACATTAACTTGGTTCCAGAAGATAGTGGGTCTTGCTTCATGAGGTAACAATTTTGGTATCATGGTGAGTGCCACTTTAATATTGGAAGCATTTGAACATGTTGCAAATAATTCTTTCTTGATTATGAAACATTTTCTTGGAAATTATACCTTTTTCCTAATTTCATCTTGGTGGTTTTTATTGTGTCCTAGCAAGTTGGTCACCCTCGGGATAAGGGTTGCTACTGGCTAGTTTATTGAAGTGTCATCGCACCATTCTCCTCCATACTTACCACCTTCCGTGTTTCTTCCCTTCGTTTCCTCATATTCTTGGTTTTCGGGTCTATTGACCTAAGAAGGCATTGCACCTCATTTCATGGGAAGAAATGGCTAAACGACCAGAGGTGTTGTAGCTGAAAAAATATAAAATCCAACATTATCCTTCTAGATGCTCGCACTCAGGTGTGTTTCTAGATTCAAGTATGGCACTCTGTGTGTTTCTAGATTCAAGTGGCATTGCAGTACTCTTATTTTACATTGCACATGGTACTCAATGTTTTGTACCATAATCAATTAATGGCAATCAAAGGGATTGGAAAAATGTTGCATTGTGGACGAAGCAAAACACACCCTCTACAAAGGCACTTGTAAATGAGACAATACAAACCCTTGTATGTCAAGAACCCCATGCCTAGAATTCTTACCCCAAATCCACCTCACACTCACTACATGACTTAAATAAGTTCTCCTTGGGAAACACCCTTGACTTGGGGATTAGCTAACACAATAGGGCACCATGACACCCCTTCCATACCTAAATTAGGAAAATTTTATAAGGTCTCTTAGCATTTGTTAGTTTGAAAAGGAGGGTTTGTTGCACCTGTTTGGGTGGTTCTGTTATCAGATGTGGCTTACTTGGCATGATTCATATTACTTGTGGGCCCTTGGAGGGAATACTTATTTATCTTTGTAGGACCTTGCCCACAGGATGGATGTTAGACCCCATGTATGGGACACCATTTAATGATGAGCGTTGCACCTCGATGATGGAGGATGTTTCCTTTGGAGGCATATTGACATGTCTAGAGGATGAGACTCCACTTTTCTCCACTTGAATGTTTTAATTTGGAGGCCTAGGTGTCACTCTCTTAGCCAATAACATCACCTAGGGGCTAGGGTTTGGTTCTTCACTTGATGAATTGATGAAGGATGCACTTTACATGGACCTTGGCACATGGGAGAGTGACATATATAATTTGGAGGTCCAACTTTCCACATCACCCTGTTTAGGGTTTTATTTTATCTAAAATTTAATTTTGTAAATTAAAAATACAATTTGAAGGGGTCGACCCTCTTTTGTAGAGACATGACTTTTCATTAGAGTCTTTTGGATGTCTAGGGTTTCCATATAAATATGGCTATCCAAGACTCATTTTTATCATCACATTCCTCTCCACTGTGAGAGCACTAAGTCTAAAWTTTTCTCCCTATAAGGATATCTCTCTCTACTACACTCATGCAACTTGCTTGGAGGATCAATTRTGGATGTATTTTGTTGACTTTTGKATGGAATATTTTAAATTAGGGTTTATTCTTGTCATATATTTGTGAATTAAATGAATTTTTGCAATTTAATTCCATGTTATTGAATGGTTATGGCAAATTTTACTTGTTCATATTGAATATTTGTCTTTGTAAAACCCYACAAGAGGAGCATAAGTGCTTCCTCCTCTCACAAGGTCGATTTCATATRCAAATTTGTGAAGGAAATCCTACCAAGGGTTAAGCTCCTAAATCCCTAAAGTGCTATCACTTTAGGAGTTTTATTATAGACTCTTGATTGTGACTTAATTCAAGAATTTAAGAAGGGAGAAAACATTGCTAGAGCCCAAAAGTGCTTGCACTCTACAAATCCTCTCCTGAAGGATTGAAACATAAGGCCCTAATGTGCTAGCACCTTAAATTTAGAGCCCTACCTCTTAGATATTTATACTATAATATTCAAACATATTTTAGTACTATTTTAAAAGACTCCATATCCCTAAGGCACTAATGATTTAATCTATCATGTCGTGAAAGTGATAAAAAAAATATTTATTTTTAATCTATCAAGCTACATACTAACATAACTAACACTAACTAAATATAATTCACTCTCAAACTTGTTGTTGCAAAAGTTTTCTACATCCATCTGAATACACTATCACTTGTTTCATAAATTTATCTAAAGTTGGCCCAACATACCTATAAATTTCATATAACAATTGAGTATTGATATACTAAGTTTATGTTGAATTTCCATTGTAAATTGTTGCATTTATGAGGCACATTTCTTATTGTTGTTACAAATTTGTACTTTCTGTTATAAACTATTGTGTTTCTACAATTTTGTACCATCTATAGAAATTTTACATTGTATAGTGTCTTATGAGGTTTTGATTTCATGTTTATACTTTGAAATCAATCATAACATGGTGTGAGTGTTCTTGTTCCAGGTAGGTACTCATATGAGATTCATATCTATTTTCCCTTTGACCTAGACTTTTACTTAGGTGATCAAGAGAAGGCATAGTAGGCTTGGCTTTCAAACTTGCTACTTTGATCCCTTGAGGTCACCAAGGAATCCGCCCTTATGGTGGACCTCCTTGTTACACATGATTTTCATCATACCTATGACCGTTAATGATGTAAACCTATTTGTTTCCTTTAGAGGGGTCAGTGGCCTAAGTTCATGAAGAAAGAAGGGAGAAGAACTTTTCCTGAGAAAAGAAGTTGCATTTCCCTTTGTAAAAACCCTATTAAAGAGGATTTTCGCATGTTGCACTATAGCTAGGGTGCGAAAATGCCTGATTTCCCCAGGCTACACCATAGCTAGGTCACGAAGTGTTCGCAAGTTGCTATATAGGCAGGGTGACAAAATGCTCATACGTGGGAAAAATGAACATCTTCTCGATGCTTCTAGAAGGAGAAACTTCCATGGTGAGGTGGCATCTGAATGGTTTGGATCTTACTCACTTTCATGATTTAGTGGGATCATCCTAACCTCCTCACCTTATCCTCTTAAACTTATAAAAGGAGAAGAGATCTCATGGAGAAAGCTAGCTTTTGCGATTAGCTTGGATTGGATTGAGCTTTGGAGATTGTTAGCTTGGCTAGATGAGCCATTTTGTCAAGATAGATTGTGAATATTATCAGATCTATGCTCTCAAAATTCTTGGAGTGCAATTGTGTGGGGAACAAAGGATAGTTATAAGGGACCTTACGACATCAAGGCCATGGTTGTAATCTCTCTTTCACATTTAATATGATACAATAATATGATTCTTTCCTATAAAGATTGTGGTGTTTTATTGTATGATTCCTTGATCACATACATAGGTTTATATTGAGTTTATGTTATTACTATCACTTTGGTTGGTTGCGTTCTTTTGTAGTATCATCATTGTATGAGTGTTGGAATGGAGCTAGGATGGCGATGGCAAGAGGAAGTGGTTTTTAAATGGTATATCACCTATCCCTCTTTAGTTAGTAAATTCAATATCTAAAACTTAAGGAAAGCATCATGTTCTGGTGTGTTTTGTTCTAGATCTAGGTGGATCTAGGGAGATCAATTAGTGTCCGCACCTATCAATTTATCCAATAACAAAATTGGTGACTCCACTGGGGAAAGCGAGGAAGCCTGCCATTAAGGCATGCAACTTCCAAGGTACCAATTAGTTTATAAGTCTAATTCCTGGATAATGAGTTGAAGTCGACAGGAAAAGACTCGTCATAGGAGGGCCTTAATGTATCCTCCATCAATGACACGAAACAAGTAACAAGATTTAATGTAGATCAGAGTAACAAGTGATTCAGGACTGAATCAGGGATGGCCAATGCAATAGAAGGCTTAAAGACTACATAAATGGCCGACGCAATAGAAGGATTTTCCGGGTTGAACTTCATTTTGAACATATTGACAACACAACAATTGTCTTGGAAACACTGACTCAAAAACAGGGATCACAGACCAATTTGTAATCTTATAAAGGAGTATGATCAAGAGACAAGTGAATTTTCCAACCTAGAAAGAAGGCGAGTGAAAGGGTGTCATGTTCAAAAGCGACTCTTCCATGGAATACAGGTTTAGACACATTTCTTTCCCAATTTTTCCCCTACCATTTCTGGCGAGTACCTCTTTATTTTTACACAAGCTTGATGAAGATAACATATGCTTGTAATGTAAGCTCATCCTTCGGATCAGTCCTTCGAAGTATATTTACAAACCCTAGGAAGGAGTGATTCGGTCCCATATGGGCCTTTCGATGTTTGTTTAACGAGTCCAAAGATAGAAAACTCGGGGGTTTTTCATGTTTTGAGAGTCTGAAAAACAATTAAAGAGAACTCTCCCAGTTCCTTTTTCATAAATTATTTCGACGAGACCGAAAAAGTGATAAACTATCGCTCATCGAATGTTATATTCAAATAATTTTACGAGCGTGAAAATAACAAGATCGCTCAACAATCTTTTCGTGTTTAGAGAGTCTAAAAAGAGCTTAAAGGGAACTCCAGTGGGTTCCTTTTTTGTATAACCTTTATGATTCCAAAAAAGTGATAAAAGTATACTCATTTACATTCTCATTGATTTACGAGCACGAGAAAGAACAAAGACTAAGCTCGGTAACTTATTCTCATGTACTTACGAGCATGAGGAAGAACAAAGACTAAGCTCGGGATTGTTTTCATTTTTACGCAAGCTTTAAAACAAAACAAAATTATGCTTGGGATAGATTTTATTTTTAACAAGATTAAAGCTAAACAAAACTATGCTTGGATTTGGTTTCATTTTTACACAAGCTTGAACTAGAGGAAACTATGCTTGAACCTGGTTTCATTTTTACACAAGCTCGGACCAGAGAAAACTATGCTTGAGGTAGGTGGTTTCATTTTTACACAAGCTTGAACCATAGAAAACTATGCTTGTAACTTCCCAATGCATGGTTGGTACTTAGCCCCCAACTTAAGAAACCTACTTCAGCATGAAGTCCAGAGGCTAAAAATATTGCCCCCTAAGCTTCGTTTTGTCCAACGACACAGGTGGAGGAAATGAAACTTCAAATTCTAGACGAAGGACTTGACTCAAAAAGAGAGGGGGAAAACTATTTCATTTTTTAATGAGCTTGACAAAGGAGAAGAACTATGCTCCTGACTCTAGGTATAATCCCCAGACCACTGTTTCATTTTTTAATGATCTTGACATGGAAATGGGAACTATGCTCATAACCTCTATTTCATTTTTTAAAGAGTTTGCCACAAAGATGAAAAAATTATCCTCATAAGTGGTTTCATTTTTTAATGAGCTTGAAATCATAAAAGAATTCTCAAAGACCTCTGTTTCATTTTTTAATGAGGTTGCCTCAGAGACGCAAAAACTATCCTCGATGTTTCTCTTCTTGATCATGGATTCCAAGAGGACAATTCTCCGAAATGACACCATGTCAAGGGACAAAACTCGGTCATGGCTTCCAAGAGGTCTTCACTGGAAGGAAGAAAGACACTCTGGAAGGACACCATGTCGAGGGTCACAACATGAATAAATAGATTAGGCTCTAACAACCCTATCGAAGAGATCACCATGTCAACTACTGGATCTAGGTCATCAGAAGTTGAAGCCATGGGCGACAACGCCACATAATTGACCTGTGGTGGGGGTGATACCATCTGCATATAAGAACCATTTAGGGAGGCAATCCAATCGGAGTCAACAAATGAAAGTTGATCAAGAGTCACAACTTGTCCATCTTGAGAGAAAGATATCACATGAAAAAGAGTAGACACAATAGCTTTCATGGCATAGACATAATCTCGCCCAAGGAGTAAAGTGAAATCCAAAGGGTCTTGGACTAGCATGACGTCAATAAATAAATTTTTCCCTCCCAAAATTACAGGAAATTGAGGAAGGGTCCCTAAAGGTTGACTAGTTCTTCTGTTAAAAGCTAACATATTCTGTGTAACCGGCACAAGCTGAGGAAAACCCAAAGCTTGCCAAGAAAAAGAGGACAAAATACTAATGGACGCACCTTCATCTATCAGTGTCTGAGGAACGTCTCGACCACAAACTTGTACTGTAATCTAGAAAAGAATGTGAGAGGGAAGACAAGGTCTAGTTAGCACACCCCAATCAAAACGGATGGCCTCATTACTTGGAGGGGGTTCCATGGGAGAAGGAGGAATACCCACCGGCATGGCAGAGTCTGTATCAACAAGAAAAACATGGGTAGTATCAGTTTTACTCTCGATCAGGAGAGTAGGATCGATCGATGACGATATCAGATCAACCACTTGGGTTGCATTCTCCAAGGGGAGAATGGGATTGATGCTTGGAAAAGGATCGACCGCCTGGGTTTCACTCTCTAACAGGAGAGTGGGATTAACCGAGGATGGGATTGAATCGACCACTTGGTCAACTGGTTCAACTAAGGACATGACCATATTGATGACATGATCAACTGGATTGATTGGTGAAGGGACCAGAGTGATCATTCCATCAACTATAGGGGGGTCGAGAGAAAACTTATGATAAGCAGCTAGAAGTTGAGGCTGTGAAATAGTTATGTATTCCAGTAATTTTTAGGCTTTGTCCATACGAGGGAAAAGGTGATTTACATGACTCCCTTTGCATAACATACACGAAAACTTGACTCTACTTTTATTCTTCCCAACAGTATCGTGACTAGTTGACGGGAGGTCATCAACATGTTGTTCAGAGGCTAACGACATGGGTTGGTCAGGGTGTGTAGACCATACTTCTATAACCTTGGATAGACCAGGGAAATCTTTAAGAAGATGGCTACGCTTACAAAGCCTGGAAGGGTACTTGGGCTTACGAGTTGTTTGGGTGATCTTGACATCATCAACACTCCCAGCATGATTAATAGTAACTGGTTGTTTTCCAACATGTTTGACAGTGGTTGTAGGTTTTGACCCTTGTTTATCTTTCTTCTTCTTAATCTTTCTTTTCTTCTTCTTCTTATTCACTGGGTTACTAGCTTCAGAACTTTCACTCGACGAAGAAGATGAAACAGAAGGCGACCTTATAAGCGAAGAAGGTGAAGAAGACCTTACTAGTGAAGAAGGTGAAGGATCAACATGAGGTTGATGCTCTTGGGGGGAAGTGCTTGTGACTGAAGCACTAACTGCATTCGGGATTACCTGAGTGGAAAACAACCATACCGGTAATCCAATTGTGAGACGTAGAAGGATCAAAGTAGAAATATGAGGAGGACCAATGTTTCTATAAGAGGGAAAAACAAAAGGTTCCCCTAGAAAAGGAGTTCCTTTAGTGGTCATTCTGGGAACTGACGCCATAAGAATAAAGATCCAATATAGATTCCACTAGGGAAAACAAACACCACACGTTAAAAATCTAGTAAGAAAACAAGAAAAAAAAACCTTCTCACAATGAGAAAACTAGTTGGTAGTGAAATCCAATGTCACGGGAACAAAGTAAGAAGGGGCTGAGACAGAGTGGGTGGAAAAGTTACGTTGATGACCTTCTTAACGAACTTACACCTTGGTGCAAGCTCCCACACATAATCTTGGGTATACCCTCCAAGGAGTCTGAGTGAGTTTGGACAACATTGATTCCAAGTACTTTGAAGACTTTCCCTTCGATAGTCACCTTGTGTAAAGAACCTAGAGATATAGGCCACTAAGGTTACAAATCACTACAATGATGCCTGGGTAAATAGTCGACAGTGTGATCCACGCGAAAGGGTAGGGTATCTAGCTCGAAATCAACTTGAAAGGCATTTTTCATTACTGACCTCTGATTATTGGATAAATAAGTTTCACAGTCACCTCGTGTAAAGAACCTAGAGAGATAGGCCACTAAGGTTACCAATCACTACAGCGATGCCTGGGGAAACAATCGACAGTCTGATCCACTTGCAAGGGCAAGGTATCTAGCCAAAAATCAACTTAAAAGGCGGTTTTTCATTATTGGGGGGCTCTCTATTACACATTATTTTCTTCATACCTATGACCGTTAATTATGTCATCCTATTTGTTGCCTTTAGAGGGGTCAGTGGACTGAGTTCCTGAAGAAAGAAGGGAGAAGAACTTTTCTTGAAAAACAAGTTGCATTTCCCTTTGTAAAAACCCTATTAAAGAGAATTTCTGCATGCTGCACTATATCTAGGGTGCAAAAAAGCCTAATTTTCACAGGCTGCACCATAGATAGGTCACAAAGTATTCCCAGGTTGTTATATAGGCAGGGTGCGAAAATGATCATACGTGGGAAAAATGAGCATCTTCTTGATGCTTCTAGAAGAAGAAACTTCATGGTGAGGTGGCATCTGAATGGTTTGGATCTTACTCGCTTTCATGATTTAGTGGGATCATCCTAACCTCCTCACCTTATCCTCTTAAATTATAAAAGGAGAGGAGCTCTCATGGAGAAATCTAGCTTTTGGGATTAGCTTGGATTGGATTGAGCTTTGGAGATTGTTAGCTTGGCTAGATGAGCCATTTTGTCAAGATAGATTGTGAATATTATCAGATCTATGCTCTCGGAATTCTTGGAGTGGAGGTGTGTGGGGAATGAAGGACAGTTGGAAGGGACCTTATGAAATCAAGGCCATGGTTGTATTCTCTCTTTCACATTTAATATGATACAGTAATATGATTCTTTCCTATAAAGCTTGTTGTGTTTTATCGTATGATTCCTTGATCACATACATAGGTTTATATTGAGTTTATGCTATTACTATCACTTTGGTTGGTTGCGTTATTTTGCAGGATCATCGTTGTATGAGTGTTGGAATGAAGCTAGGATGGCGATCGCGAGAGGAAGTGGCGTTTAAACGTCATCTGTCCCTCTTTAGTTAGTAAATTCAATATCTAAAACTTAAGGAAAGCGTCATGTTCAGGTGTGTTTTGTTCTATATCTAGGTGGATCTAGGGAGATCAGTTAGTGTCTACACCTGGTGGATATGGTTCAATAGTGGGTTTTCATTATTGAACTCTGACGAGAAGGTTTCGTCGAGTGTTCGACTTTAGCTCATTAATTCACATTCGTTGGATTGTACTAGTGTACCTTGGGATTCATTGACATTAATGGTGATTTCCCTCACACTTGTTAACGGTATACACTAATGACTGGTAATCAAGTGGTTTCTACCATGTTCAACTTTATCACATGTATTCACATGGTTAGATTCGTACTATAGAGTGGTAGAGATGAAGACCCTGGATAATGTTTTGACAGATCCAGGTTGCGTTGGAGTATATTCAATGTACTGTTATATAGATCCACATTGTATGTCTTATGGCTATGTTCAAATTTGAGTATTTAACACATAGATCCACAATGTATTTTTGGTGGCTATGTTTAGATTTGAGTCATATTGGCATGGATCCACAGTGTATGTTTGGTGGCCATGACCTATCTTACTTGACATGGATCTTCGCATGTCAACATTTATGCTCTGAGTCATTTGTATTCTGAGTATGGGAATGCCTACCTCAGTGATGGTATATTATTATACTGTATTTCCTTGTCTGTTGGCAGGGTTCCGACCAACGGTTCATTGTTACCTACACACACTCGACAAAGTATTTCAGCTATCACTCTGTTCTAACTTCATACTTTGGGGGGGCTCTGTGTTACACATTATTTTCGTCATACCTATGACCATTAATGATGTAAACCTAAATGTTTCCTTTAGAGGGGTCAGTGGCCTGCGTTCCTGAAGAAAGAAGGGAGAAGAACTTTTCCTGAAAAAAGAAGTTGCATTTCCCTTTGTAAAAAACCTATTAAAGAGGATTTTCACATGTTGCACTATAGCTAGGGTGCGAAAATGCCTGATTTTCACAGGCTGCACCATAGCTAGGTCGTGAAGTGTTCGCAGGTTGCTATATAGGCAGGGTGCAAAAATGATCATACGTGGGAAAAATGAGCATCTTCTCGATGCTTCTAGAAGGAGAAACTTCCATGGTGAGGTGGCATCCGAATGTTTTGTATCTTACTTGCTTTCATGATTTAGTGGGATCATCCTAACCTCCTCACCTTATCCTCTTCAACTTATAAAAGGAGAGGAGCTCTCATGGAGGAAGTTATCTCTTGGGATTACCTTGGATTGGATTGAGCTTTGGAGATTGTTTTTTTTTTTACAGAAACAGTTATAGATTATATTAATGGGGTGGACTAGCCACAGATTCGATTACAAAATGGCCTCGAATTTCTTCGGACCTGCCTTTCTGAACCATTCTACTTCTATAGCTATAGACTTGTGAACTGAACTAGTTCCTGTACGCCTTCTAAATGAACTGGATTAAATTTAAATGCCGAAACTCCAGTCACTGTTTCAGCATATGTCTCAGCGTTGTTTCAGCCTGTGTCTCAGCACTGTTTCAGCATTACAACGGTGTTTCAACATATGTTCTAGTACCGTTTCAGCATATGTTCCAGCACCATGTTTCGGCATATGTTACAACACTGTTTCAACATTTGTTACAGCGATGTTTCATCATCTGTTACAGCGGTGTTTTAGCCTATGTCTCAACACTGTTTCAGCATTTGTTACAGTAGAGTTTCAGCATATGTTCTACCACTGTTTCAGCATATGTTCCAGCTCTGTGTTTCGGCATCTGTTACAGCACTGTTTCAACATATGTTCTAGCACAGTCCCTTTACATTGGTTCTAGATTTCGCGGGGTAGAGACAGGAAATCTCATAATTTCGGCTGCCCCATGGCCCTGTCCTTATTCTAGCGCTTCTCTGCACAAGACTTCTCTCACCTGCCTCATACCTTCATGCCTGCACTTTGGAATCCTCCCTGGAAAATTTCAGACTTCTGCATTTTCTGACAGGAAAACTCCTTTCGATTCCTTCTCCCCAGATTCTAAGGGATTGGTTCATGATTTTCAACTCCATTTACGTTGATGACTCCCTTGCCCAGGGAGGTGCCTCTGTTCACTTCGTGGTCTTCCAACTGATTAAGATGCCTGAGGACATGGTAGAACTTCACCTCTTCGAAATCTTTCATCTGAACTAGAACCTTCCTATAATAGTGATCCAAGCCCACATTTTTGGGAGCCTTCCTCTGATTGAGAGCATGAATAAAGATTCTAGAGTCCCCTATGAAAACCAAATTTGAAATTGATAACCTTCTAGCCTGAGCCAGCCCCTGCCAGATTGCTGAAATTTCAGCTGTGTTATTGGTGTTCAGACCCAGCCCCCAGGAAAAGTTGAGCACAATTTTCCCTGAGCTGTCGAGTAGGACCCCTCCACTTCCCGTGGGACCGAGATTCCCTTTCGAGGCCCCATCCACCTGCAGGATATGCTTATCCAAAGAAGATCTCCACTTTAAGAACTCTTGTTCCTCCAGCCTAATTTCCCAAGGGGAATAGTGTTTGGAAAATTGCTTGGTTCTAGTCAGGAGGGAGGGATCAAGCTCAAGGAACCAGACATACTCATCTTTGTTAGGGTTTACTTCGTTGGTGATATTATTTTTTGAGGCTATCAGATCACCCATAATCGCTTTCACTTTGAGTGAAGTTTGGGCCGGCGTCCCTGCTATTTCCCTGAATATCCTGTTGTTTCGCTCCAGCCACAGTTTCCAGCAGACTACTTTCGGCACCCACATCCAGCAATGCTTTAGCAGGTTCAGATTGGTAAGAGAGAAGGGAGCCAAATCGACCCAGGAGGAAAACAAAGAGGTAACTGAAGAAGGCAGGGGTACATTCAACTGGCCAAGAATGAGATTCCAAAGTTCCAGAGCAAAGGGACAGAGGAGGAAGAGGTGGACAGAGGTTTCAACATGACAAGCACAAAGAGGGCATCGAGAGGGCCCTTCCCAACCTATTTTTGAGAGGTTTTCCCATGTAAGGATACTGTTGTGCAAAAGGGACCAGCAAAAGAGATCTAATTTGGGAAGGGAGGGAAGGAGACAGAGATTTATCCACACCGAGGGATCAGGGGCTACCTAGGGGATAGCTTGTAGGGCTGCATAACCAGCTGCAGAAGAGTAGCTTCCAGACGAAGATCCCTAGCCTCTTTTGTCCTTCTCCCTGGACGAGGAGGGGGAGCACCCTTGAAGAGCATCCAGGAGGGTTTGAGCTTCAGTTTCTAAGTGCTACGGATAGTCCCCCAAATCCCACTTAAGCCAAGAGTCGTCCTGGTTCCAAGATGAAAGGTCCCACAGGGTGACTTTGCTAAAGGAGTGGAGCCAACTCTTGAAGTTTTCCATCCCTTCCGAAAAACTTAAAGGGGTCTATCCTAAGATAGAGTCTTCCCAAAATTTTATTTTTCTGTCGTTCCCCGGGATCCAAAAAAGCTTTGAGGTGATCAAGTCAAGAGCCTTAAGGTAGAGAGAAAGGATGGGAGATCCTTTTATAGTCAAGGGGGGGTGATCAAGGCACCTTTCTTTGTGACCACAAAAATATTTAAGCCTTAGAGATTTGGAGCTCCAAGTGGTTTTACCTCTTATCATCTTCCAGAGAATCTTACCTCCCATGGCGAGATTCTGAGTGGCCACATCTCTTACTTTCAGCCCACCTTCCATCCTGGGGGCTTTAACTTTATCCCAGCTGACTAGGTGCATTTTTTTCCCCTCATTCCTTCCCCCTTCCCAAAGAAATTTTCTCAAGATGTTGTCTAAGTCTCTCACAAATCCTCTCGGGGCAAGGAGAATGGAGGCCTGATAGACAGGAAGAGAGGTGATGAAAGAATTTATGAGGATTAACTTCCCTGCTTTGTTCAGCCAGGTTGCTCCGCGGGCCAAGATCCTGGCTTTCATCTTGTCCAACAGAGGCAGCCACGGGTTACTTCTGCGGGCAGTTTTGACTAGCGGGATTCCAAGATATTTAATGGACTCCCATGTTGAAGTTCCTTCCATTTCCAGCACCCTGGAAATACCAATCATTTCTATAGGAGGGAAGATCCAGCCATAAATTTTACTCTTCCTCAAACTGATTTCGCTGCCTGAAATTTCAGTGTAGTCATCCAATTGTTTCTTGAGTGCTCTTGCGATGGACAGGTTGGCTTGGCCCAGAAGGAGCGTATCATCGGCAAATTGAGCATGATTAATTCTCTCAGCTCTAGGAGAAATTGAGAGGCCAATTAAGGTGCACTGCTGCATACTTTTATTCAGCTGAAAACTTAGCACATACGCTTGTATGGCATAGAGCAGGGGGGACAGGGGGCAGCCCTGCGTAAGTCCCCTTGAGGCTTGGAAAAATTCAACCAGTCTTCCATTGACTAGGGGGGCGATCCACGGCTCCGCTATATAGGCCCGAATCCAGCGAACCAAATGTGGGTGAAATCCCATCTTGATCATCACAACAAAAAGGAAATTCAGCCTGACTCTGTCAAAGGCACTCGCCAGATCCAACTTGACTAACATTCCTTTCTCCTTCCTTTGACAGCTTGAGTGGATAGCCTCTTGCACAAGGATAATATTGTCCTGGATTTGTCTCCCCTGGATGAAGCCCCCCTGGTTCTCCGGGATGATCCTGGGGATGACTTTTTTTATCCTGTTTGCTATTACTTTGGTGATGATTTTGTACCCCAAATTGCAAAGCGAAATAGGGGAGAATCTTGAGAAGCTTTGGGCACCTTTCTCTTTGGGGATTAAAGCTAGAAAGGAGGAGTTGGTGCTCCCTCCAATTTTTCTACAGTTCTGAGTGTTCCTCACCATTCTGACTAGATATTTTTGGATGATATCCCAGTAGGCTATATAGAACCTGGCCATGAATCCATCAGGCCCGAGGGCTTTATCCGGGTTCACAGCTTGGAGAGCTTTGTTGATCTCCTTAGTCCTGATAGGGGCTGTCAGCCAACGGTTGTCATCTTCATTTATCATCTTGGGGACCACCGTGAGAGGATAGAGGTCTGGTCTAGTAGGGGCCTCCAACTCTTCAGTAAACAGATTTTTATAGAAGGAGTGGGCTGCACGTTTGATCTCCTCAAATTGTTTGTAGGTTTGTCCCTGAAATTGGATCTCTCTGATTGAGTTATGATTTTTTCGGGATTCTGCCTGCTTGTGGAAGAAATAAGTATTTTTGTCTCCTGCTTGGAGCCATATACTTCTCGACTTTACTCGCCCGCAGTCTTCCTCTCTTCTAAGAGATTTGTGAAGCTTCTTTTGCAGCTCCAACTCATCGTTCAACATCGCTGGGGTGACCGGGGCAGACTCCATATGACGTTGGTAATTCTCCAGGGCCCTTTGTGCTTTTTTCCTTTCTTGCAAAGGGGAGGGCAGGTTCTTTGCCCAGATTTTGAGATGCATTTTGATCCTTCTTAGTTTCTCTTCCCAAATGAAGAAAGGTGATCCCGACACACTCTTCTTCCAGGACTTCGATACCAGCTCAAGGAAGCCATCCGAGGAGACCCATAGAGGACTGAAGTGAAAGGGGATCGGGCCCAGATTTTCCCCAGAGATCAGGGAAAGGGAGATGGGCTTATGATCCGAGGTGCAAGCTTGCTGGATTTCAGATGAGGCGAAAAGGCCAAGGGTTAAAAAGGAAGAGTGAACCAGGAATCGGTCTAAGCGGGTTGCAATGTGCCCCGGTCCCACTCTTTTGTTGTTCCAAGTGAAATTTCCTTTTCTGGGTTTGATTTCCTCCAGATCCCAATCCAGCATAATGTCTTCAACCCACTCCCGTGTAGGGTCTCTCACAGTTTTTCCTCCCTTTTTTTCAGAGAGGGATAGGGTGACATTCAGATCTCCGGCAAGAATAAGATTCTCATGATGGTTAGTAGAAAGGAAATTATTCAGAGATTCCCAACAATATTTTTTTTCCGATAAAAGAACCAGAGCATAAATATTAAAGAGGCTAACATGATGTCCCGATTTGCGGTGCAACAACTTCGTGAACAGCCAATGGATGGTGCTATGTTCTTCGATCAGGTCTAGCGTTGAGGAGTTCTAAAAGGTGGCTAGACCTCCTGAAGCTCCCCTAGCACTAGCGGCTCTACCTGCTCCTTTTTTCTAGAAATGTTTACTAGCTTGGATGGTCTTAGGCTCCTCCATCTTCGTCTCCTGGATCAGAAGTACATCCGGGGAAGTCATTCTGACTAGATCTTTGACAACTTCTTCTTTTAGTTTACTTCCCAACCCTCTGCAGTTCCACGAGACGTACAACATTAGGAACCGGAGGGGGGGGGTGGCTCCTTTCAAAGCCTTGCCTTTTTTTTAGGATCTGGTTTCTATCATAGCTGGGATGGTATGCTGAACTCCTGCAGTGATGTCCCTGTAAGATTTCTACTTCATTTTTTTCCTCTCTGGTTTCCTTCCTCTAGGGGCCTTCTCAAGGGTTCCAACAGAACTACTGGTCTCCGTGGCCCCCTCATCTGTATCTGCGCCCATTTCGGAGTCTAAAGGGATGTGCTCCTCATTCGACTTCATGGATTCATCTGCTAGAGGGGTTTCATTGACCGAAATCGGATTTTCTGGGGCTAGCGGGGACTGAGTGACTATAACGATTGGTTTTTTCAAGGTTGCCTTTGGGTTGTTAGCCCCTTCTTTCGGAGGTGCCTTCTGAGGGTTTGGATTTGAAGATGATGGTTGGATCGCCTGCTCTGGCCTTGGATATTTGAGTTTAGGACCTAGTTTTATTTTCTTGACCTTTTTCCAGCCCTCAGCATCTTCCTTTTCTGGGATTTGGTTCTTTGGGAAATTCCTCTGGAAGTGTCCGTGCTCTTGACAGGATCTGCACTTGAAGGGAAGGTGTTCATAATTGATTTTCTGGTAGTGGGACCAGTTGCCCACAGTAATATTCACCACCTCTGGGAGCCTTGCCTCAAGATTCACTTCAACACATATCCTAGCACAGTTGTAGATGGAGTTGTTGTCGGCCTTATCAATGAATTTCCCTACTCCATTCCCTATATTTTGCAGAGCTTCATAGTTCCAGCAGTGAATCGGCAAGTTGGGGAGCCTGACCCATACAGGTACCTCCTTTGGAAGTTCCATCATGGGATCGAAGTCTGGGCTCCAGCGGTTCAGATACAGCCCCTGGGTTCCCATAAAATATGGTCCATTTTTTAAAATGAGGTCCTTGTCTTCCTTGTTTATAAACTTGAAGAGAAAAAATCCACTGCTCAAAGGGTAGCAGGTAACTCCTTGCTTAAGGAGGGGCTTCCAGTTCCTTTGGACCCAAGATTCGGTGGTTTTTGTTGAGGGCCAAAGTCCCATAAACTGGCCTACCAGCCCTCTCTCAGAGAGAGCCAGGGATATCTTGATCGCTTGCGTTTCCGGGAGGGCGATTTCTGGGATTTCATCTAGCTTTTTTTATGAATTTTGGAATTGTAGAAGGGATCTTGCGCTTGCCTCCACTGGAAATTAGCTTCTTGAACACGTCCTCTTCTGAACTCGGAGGGGGAGGGGCCGAATCCCCACCCCCTGGGGCGGCCATGGCCAGCTCTGGCTGCAAAAACGGACCCTGGGCACTCTCCACGAACCTTAACGCACTATCGCCGGTCTCCGTCCATCGAAGTCTTTCCAAAGAAACATTGAAGGACATGGGGGTGGGCTTTGATCCACTTATGTGTGCACAGGTCACGATACTATTTATTATAGTATCTCTGGGTGCAACCACACGTTCGACCACTACCTCAAGGTGTCCCCATGGCTCCAAGTAAATCCCTCACGAGAATTGAACCTTGCCCAACGGTGAAAAGCTCCTCGCTTTCCACCATTGGATCCAACCCCTTTGGGCGAGCTTTGGAGATTGTTAGCTTGGCTAGATGAGTCATTTTGTCAAGATAGATTGTGAATATTATCATATCTATGCTCTCATAATTCTTGGAGTGGAAGTGTGTGGGGAACGAAGGACAATTGGAAGGGAACTTATGACATCAAGGCCATGGTTGTAATCTCTCTTTCGCATTTAATATGATACAGTAATATGATTCTTTCCTATAAATCTTGTTGCGTTTTATTATATGATTCCTTGATCACACACATAGGTTTATATTGAGTTTATTCTATTACTATCACTTTGGTTGGTTGCGTTCTTTTGCAGGATCATCATTGTATGAGTGTTGGAATGAAGCTAGGATGGCGATGGCCAGAGGAAGTGGCCTTTAAACGATATGTCACCTATCCCTCTTTAGTTAGTAAATTCAATATCTAAAACTTAAGGAAAGGGTCATGTTCTGGTGTGTTTTGTTCTATATCTAGGTGGATCTAGGGAGATAAGTTAGTGTCTGCGCCTAGTGGATAAGGTTCAATAGTGTGTTTTCATTATTGACCTCTGATCAGAAGGTTCCGTCGCGTGTTCGACTTCATCTCATTAATTCACATTCATTGGATTGTACTAGTGTACCTTGGGAGTCATTGACATTAGTTATGATTTCCCTTGCACTTGTTAATAGTATACATTAATGACCGATAATCAAGTGGTTTCTACCATGTTTGACATCATCACATGGTTAGATTCGTACTATAGAGTGGTGGAGATGAAGACCCTAGATATTTTTTTGACAGATCTAGGTTGCGTTGGAGTATATTCAATGTATTGTTACATAGATCCACATTGTATGTCTCGTGGCTATGTTCAAATTTGAGTCTTTAACACATAGATCCACAGTGTATTTTTGGTGGCTATGTACAAATTTGAGTCATATTGGCATGGATCCACAGTGTATGTTTGGTGGCCATGACCTGTCTTACTTGACATGGATCTTCCCATGTCAACATTTATTCTCTTATTCAATTGTATTCTGAGTATGGGAATGCCTACCTCAGTGATGGCATATTATTGTACTGTATTTCCTTGATTGTTGGCAGGTTTCCGACCGACTGTTCCTTGTTCCCTACACACACTCGACAAAGTATTTCAGTTATCACTCTGTTCTAACTTCATACTTTGGGGGGCTCTCTGTTACACATTATTTTCATCATACCTATGACAGTTAATGATGTAAACCTATATGTTTCCTTCAAAGGGGTCAGTGGCCCGATTTCCTGAAGAAAGAAGGGAGAAGAACTTTTCCTGAGAAAATAAGTTGCATTTCCTTTTTTTAAAACCCTATTAAAGAGGATTTTTGCATGTTACACTATATCTAGGGTGCGAAAATGCCTTATTTTCACAGGCTGCACCATAGCTAGGTCGTGAAGTGTTCGTAGGTTGCTATATAGGAAAGGTGTAGAAATGCTCATACGTGGGAAAAATGAGCATCTTCTCTATGCTTCTAGAAGGAGAAACTTCCATGGTGAGGTGGCATCTGAATGGTTTGGATCTTACTCACTTTCATGATTTAGTGGGATCATCCTAACCTCCTCACCTTATCCACTTCAACTTATAAAAGGAGAGGATATCTCATGGAGAAAGATAGCTTTTGGGATTAGCTTGGATTAGATTGAGCTTTGGAGATTGTTAGCTTGGCTAGATGAGCCATTTTGTCAAGATAGATTGTGAATATTATCAGATCTATTCTCTCAGAATTCTTGGAGTGGAAGTGTGTGGGTAATGAAGGACAGTTGGAAGGGACCTTACGACATCAAGGCCATGGTTGTAATCTCTCTTTCACATTTAATATGATACAGTAATATGATTCTTTCCTATAAATCTTGTTGTGTTTTATTGTATGATTCCTTGATCACATACATATGTTTATATTGAGTTTATGCTATTACTATCACTTTGGTTGGTTGTGTTCTTTTTCAGGATCATCATTTTATGAGTGTTGGAACGGAGCTAGGATGGTGATGGCAAGAGGAAGTGGCATTTAAACGGTATGTCACCTATCCCTCTTTAGTTAGTAAATTCAATATTTAAAAATTAAGGAATGTGTCATGTTCTGGTGTGTTTTTTTCGAGATCTAGGTGGATCTAGGGAGATCAGTTATTGTCCACACCTGGTGGATAAAGTTCGACAATGGGTTTTCATTATTGACCTTTGATCAGAAGGTTCCATCAAATGTTCGACTTCAACTCATTAATTCACATTCATTGGATTGTACTAGTGTACCTTGGGAGTCATTGACATTAATGGTGATTCCCCTCGCACTTGTTAATGGTATACACTAATGACCGGTAATCAAGTGGTTTATACCATGTTCAACTTTAGCACATGTATTCACATGGTTATATTTGTACTATAGAGTGGTGGAGATGAAGACCTTGGATATTTTTTTGACAGATCCAAGTTGCGTTGGAGTATATTCAGTGTATTGTTACATAGATCCACATTGTATGTCTCGTGGCTATGCTCAAATTTGAGTCTTTAACACATAGATCCATAGTGTATTTTTGGTGGCTATGTTAAGATTTGAGTCATATTGGCATGGATCCACAGTGTATGTTTGGTGGCCATGACCTGTCTTACTTGACATGGATCTTCGCATGTCAACATTTATGCTCTGAGTCATTTGTATTATGAGTATGGGAATGCCTACCTCAGTGATGTTATATTATTGTACTCTATTTCCTTGTTTGTTGGTAGGTTTCGAATCGATTGTTCCTTGTTCCCTACACACACTCGAAAAAGCATTTCAGCTATCACTTTCTTCTAACTTCATACTTTGGGGGGCTCTCTATTACACACTATATTCATCATACCTATGACCAATAATGATGTAAACCTATATGTTTCCTTCAGAGGGGTCAGTGGCCTGATTTCCTGAAGAAAGAAGGGAGAAGAACTTTTCTTGAGAAAAGAAGTTGCATTTCCCTTTGTAAAAACCCTATTAAAGAGGATTTTCACATGATTCATTATAGCTAGGGTGCGAAAATGCCTGATTTGCGCAGGCTGCACCATAGCTAGGTCATGAAGTGTTCATAGGTTGCTATATAGGCAAGGTGCGAAAATGCTCATATGTGGGGAAAACGAGCATCTTCTCGATGCTTCTAGAAGGAGAAACTTCCATGGTGAGGTGGCATCCGAATGGTTTGGATCTTACTCACTTTCATGATTTAGTGGGATCATACTAACCTCCTCATCTTATCCTCTTCAACTTATAAAATAAGAGGAGCTCTCATGGAGAAATCTAGCTTTTGGGATTAGCTTGGATTGGATTGAGCTTTGGAGATTGTTAGCTTGGCTAGATGAGCCATTTTGTCAAGATAGATTGTGAATATTATCATATATATGCTCTCAAAATTCTTGGAGTGGAAGTGTGTGGGGAATGAAGGAAAATTGGAAGGGACCTTATGACATCAAGGCGATGGTTGTAATCTCTCTTTCACATTTAATATGATACAGTAATATGATTCTTTCCTATAGAGCTTGTTGTGTTTTATTGTATTATTCCTTGATCACATACATAGGTTTATATTGAGTTTATGCTATTACTATCACTTTTGTTAGTTGTGTTCTTTTGTAGGATCATCATTGTATGAGTGTTGGAATGGAGCTAGGATGGCGATGGCGAGAGGAAGTGGCGTTTAAATGGTATGTCACCTATCCCTCTTTAGTTAGTAAATTCAGTATCTAAAACTTAAGGAAAGTGTCATGTTCTGGTGTGTTTTGTTCTAGATCTAGGTGGATCTAGGGAGATCAGTTAGTGTCTGCACCTACTGAATTTATCCAATAACACTCCTCCATCACCAAAATGAGGGGATTTTTACTAACGTGACTGTGGTAGGATTTCATGTAGTTACTCAAGATTTGGTGATATTGTGTTATGCTTTGCACAACTACACATCCCGCTATAACAAAGACTCCATAAGAACTTAAATAAAATCCACAATAACGGCATAGAATATGAACAAGAAGCTAAGGAGATAAATATATCAAGGAAACTATAAGTCGAAGATTAATAGAAAGTAGAACCGATAATTAATTTTGAAGTATATAACCACCCCCACCACTTAGAGAAACAACATTCATCCAAGAAAAGGAACGTGAATGTCAACAAAATTACTATAGGTCAACATTGAACTAGAGAGAAAACTAGTATGATGGAACATGTAAGACTATAAGAAATCCATAGAGATATCAAAGTAGCATAGTGAAGACATGGATCCCAAGAAGAAACTAGAATCAAGAATGAGGAAAGACTACACTTGTATCTCATGTCCACATTTCACTAGGATGCATGGATGTTCATGCGCAATACAAGTTGACTACTTTGATTGGTGGGTCATTACATGGATTCTTCCCATGTTTCAAGGACGAAACATGAAAATGGGGATGGAATGTAATGCTCCTAGGGAGGTTCCCAAGGGCATAATGAATGTAAGGTGGTCATAATAATGGAATAGTCCCACTGTGTAGTTAAAATAAAGTAATATAATAATAAGGGGTGTTTAGCATAGACCCCTAGGAATAGTCACAAGAAAATATAGACAAACATGAATATCATCGTATTTGGTGGGTGTTGGATTGCTTTGTCCTGTAAAAAGTATGGCATATGAATTGATTCCATCCATAAAGAATATTTGATGGTGTTACCATACATTAAGGGTTCTTCTCTCTATATTTTTATGTTGTTCATGGTGAATGTTTTGGTATTTTATATGTTCAAGGGTTTATTTCTAAAGTTAAGAGATATATTCTCTCTTATATATTTGAATTTTACTACACATTCCATCAACATTTCCTCAAAAAATCAAAGTAAAAATATCAATCCATCATTCTTAAAAAGACTGAATCCTTAAAATAAAAACCAAACTTTAAAACCT